>SNQN01001501.1:14962-29562 GCA_008642245.1 Bassia scoparia
GGTTCGGGTTCTCCTTGAGGAAGAAGATTGCCCTGGATGTCATATTGAGATTTGCCAGGTCCTACTGTTATCATATCATTGCCTCTTCTCCCCTGGCTGCCATGGGAGATGTGATAAGAGCCTCCAAGGGACTGTGTTGGATCACGCATACTTGAGGTAGAAGCGGAGAAGGATGAGCCTTCCTCTRTGTTCTCATAACATGAAATTCCTCTTTTTTCATTRAAAATGGACCTTGCGTCCAGCTTCTTCATATGTCGGTCTTTGATCATTTCTCTTAAACGTTCTTTCTTAACTTTCTTGTCTTCAATAACTCCCCTCACCTCCTGACGAGGAGTGGGAGGAGGAGTTCCTAGATTGATAAATCTCTTCTCCATGTTCACCTGAAAAGGTTGAACAGGAGGGGGTCTTTGAGGAGCATACTTGGGTGTGTCCTGGTATTTCCTCGTCTTTGGTTCATCAAACTTAGTTGCAACCTGCTCTTRTGAATCTTTCAAACTTAGAATTACTTTTCTTCTTTCGTGGTTCTCCATGGGAGATACTACYGAGGGTAGTGGTCTTGAACTTGGGAACTTCCGYGGTCTTAAAACTTCCTGTTGGCTTCTTGCCTYCCCTTMCCTTTTTGAGCTCTTCCTCATAGGTCAGTAGCTTGTTCGACTTCTTATATGGCTTGCTGAGCAYCAYCCTTCTTTGCTTTGAAGGACTTGACAAAGTCCATCATCCCGGAGAGATCCTTCATTAAGCCAGCAAGTTGACCCACCGTCACATACTCATTATCTCCTAAATCCACGTCTTCTTCTGGATGACTTTGCTTGGTTTGGCGAGGATCGATTTGCTCTCTCTCTCTTCAATAGGGTGTGGAAGAGAGACTTCATCATGAAATAACTTATCAATGTTGTCTTGGCCTTGGCGACCTTGTTGAGGACTTGATGTGGAACCTTCGCTCACCATCTTGAATTGTCTTCCCCACAGACTGCGCCAATGTTTRTGCCCTTAGGAAGAGAAACTTACTTATAGGTTCGGGGGTAGACTTCCTCGCAATGCAATGAGTGGGTTCCAAGCTAGGGTAAGAATATATAATGTCCAAATCCAAAAGTCTTCGAATTGTCACGTGTCACGRCCTCCTAGCACCTGCAAGAAGGCGAATAATCTTATCGGATTATCACCCCTCCGATGCTCAAGTTAGAATTTGAATAAGGATGGGGAGAAGAGTGTAAAGTCTAGAGAGAGAAGTTAGAGTAAAGGTTGGTGAGATTGATTGATGTGATGTCGCAAAATCCACCCRTTTTGGGAAATGTGAAGGTATTTATAGCCTTCATGGTGTGTCAAGATCGCGACAAGTATCACAATCTTGACAATTTGAGCCTAAATGGGCCTCTRAAAAGACTTGCYCTTTGAAGAAAGCCTTTGTATTATTGTATGCATGTGTATATGTATTTGTACGATATGAAATATGTTTATGTGTAGTTTGTAAATGAATCAATACACATAAATGGGCCTTGGGCCTTTATCAAGAGATTGGATCCAATTTGATGAAATAGGCCCATCTTCATTGGGCCGCATCACTAAGAATCTCTTTTGTTGTGATAAGRGATTTGTTCGGAAGCAAAGCTTTTGATACTCTAACCTTGCTTTGTTTTCTTTTGTTTTTGGTAGCGATACAAGGTGAGTAAATTTGCATATATTTAAGTTATGATTTTCATATATATATATTATTCTTGATTTTCGTGCATATGACTCTTTTGACTACTTAATGAAGACCGAAATTTGCTTAAATAACATTAAATTCAATTTAATTATGGACGAACAGATTTTAGGAACCATATAAATTTGATCAATTCAAAGTGTTCGGGATTATTAGGCTAGGTAGCGATGCATGCATAATAGTTTTCAATTCTCATAGTAATATTAGGTTAATGCACGTACTAAGATCAAATCAATAGGCTCTTTGAATTCAATTATTATGATTCATGGAACTACAATGAGACCGAGTAGAGGCCGCTACATGCGGGCAGATTAGGTCAAAGATCTGGTCCGTACCATGTCCCCGAACCCACAATCTGGTTACTGAACCTAATAGTGGGACCATTAGTTTGGCACCAATGTGGCGGCGTTCGTGATTAACCTGTATAGGCACGGTGGAAATCCCCTCTATCGATAACACACCCCAACGCACTCACGTGCGGTATCTGTGGCTTAGGGGGGGATACTACCTTGGAGCATGTTGTTAATGGATCACATTGCTAACGCAAGTCCTATCTCGCCCATGTCGTGTGTGTACGTGTCACTGGATGCGTGTACATAAGGGGTATTTGACCATACATCGCTGATTCTAATGGTGAAATTTGGACCAAGCTATACTTTTAGGCATGGTACCTTCTTCGACTTAACCAAGCCGGCCTATAGTTCATTTAAATTCTAACCTTAAGTGAATAATTTTTACTTGTGTTTCTATCAATGTGCTTGTGCTTGTGACCCATCACGACTCCATTCAAGGCTATTAATCCAAAACCTAGTCCAAGACTACTCAATGTCCCTAGTTRAATTCACGGTCTGGTTCTATTCATAGGCCCCATTCGAGTCCTACCCTCAAATCTAGGTGCTTCAAAACCGATTTAGGACTAACCTAGGCCCATTCCAAGTCAGGRCCAAACCTAAGGACCTTTACAAATGACTTAGGTCGTCCAATCATCGATCCTTTACAAGTACAAGCTAAGGACCTTCAAAACTGAACTGGGTTCATTCATAGGCCCTTTCTATTTCAAGCTCTAATTCAAACATAGGCCCGAAACCTTAAAACCGAGTCAAGGAGTTCAACCATACACTCTATTCCATTTCAAATACATACCTTAAGTGGCCCAAAACCGATGTAGGCCCAATTAGACACTTCAAATTCAAACTCAAACTCAAAGTCRGAATTCAATTTCAAAATCAAGTTAGGTCCTAGAACCTTTAAACTGAACTAGGTTCAACCTTAGGATCAGTCCCTCTCAAATTCAATTCCAACTCTAGCACCTTAAAACAAAATTTGGTCTAGGAATGGGCACATTCATATCCATTCTCAAATTCAATCCTTAAGTCCAAAACCTTAATACCAAATTAGGTTCAATCTTAAGAACTTTCAATTGCTAGCCCAATCTCAAATTCAGGCCTAAAGCGTTATTTCTTGATTTCCAGCAAGATTGCAAAGGTCCGAGACTTGTATTTAGGACCTAGAAGAGTAACGAGAAGCCAAACCCAATGTGTTCGTGTTCTCCAAGGCACCTCCGATCCATCCTAAGAAAGCCTAGATCATTCTACTTAGCATAGTTCCAAATGGCTAGTGTTGAACAATAACTTGTTATGTTAGAATAGCTTAAAAACATGAATACTACTTTGGGATACTTCAAATTAATAGGGTGACCACTTCAAATTAATACTACCTAGCCTAATTATTGTGACCACTTCAAATTAATCAAATTACTAAGGTGCTTATAATCGGTTTGTCCATGATTAATTTGAATTTAATGTGATTCAACAATTTCTGGTCTTGTTTAAGCAATCAAAAAATGTCTCATGCATAAACAATAACAATAAATATATATGAGATGATGATCAATATGCAACAATAGAAAACTCAAATATATAAATCAAACTTACCTTGTATCGCTATCAACACAAAAGAAAACAAAGGTTAGTATATCAAAGCTTTGCTTCCAATTGAATCGCTTATCACAACAAAAGAGATAGTTAGTATTGACAATTATGATTAATCCAATTGCGATAAGGCGAAAACAATTAAAAACGAATGAATTTACATGATTGAAATTCAAAACAAAAATAAACGAAAAAGTATTAAAAATTAATGATAAAGAAGAAAAGAGAAAGTCTGATTGAATAGCCTCATAATTTGTACCTAGATTCGCAAAGAAACGACTCCGAAAGTTGTGATGTATTCGAGAACCTTGGATGATGTGAGTGATTTGTGTTTTTGTGAGTGATTTGTGTTTTTGTGAGTGATTTGTGTGAGAGAGAAGTTTTTGAGAGTTTTGAATTGCCTTGTGTACGAGAGAATTCGTTGATCGAATATTCATTTCGTTAATGATCGAATAAGCACCGAGAGCAGGTATTTATAGGCATTTTGAAGGAGAAAGATAGATAGAATTAGGATTAAAACATACAGAATTACAACCGTATATACGGTCTAGGAACCGTATATACGGTTGTATCATCCGTATATACGGTTGGTATTGACCGTATATACGGTTATCCTGACCATATATACGGTTGGTATTAGAGTGGCTTATAGTTTGTGCTTGAAGTTTTGGGGTGTTCWAATTCTATGGTGGCTCGAAGTTTGGGGGTGTTTGTCTCTTCAAATTCTTCACAGCTCGAGCAATGGGTTGTGGGTTGCGTTCGTTGGTTGTGGGCTGCATTGGTGGGTTGTGGTAGTCTGATGGGTTGTGTTGGTTGTGGTAGGAGTCAGATGGGTTGCATTGGTTGTCGTGGTGGTGTGATTTGGTTACAGTGGTTGTAGTTGGGTCTAATCTAGTAGGGTTGCGGCGGTTGGCAAGGGTCTGTGGTGGTGCTTAATTATAGTAATGGGGTTTAATTTTAGTTTTAATTTTAGATTTCATTAGAAGGAGAAGAAGGAATAAAGATTAAACCTAACGGAAACTTAAGAACCATTAGTCACAAGGGCAATTATTGAGCTATTACTCCCTAACCTTAGGGGTACATGAGGCAACCTGAATACGTCAGGGGTATACGAGTTATTAGGCCTAACCTCATGGGTATATGAGGAAATTTCTCTATTTTAAAGCGTACATTTGCACGGGATCAAGTCTATTATATTATTATATATTACTAAGAGTCTGTTTGGTAGAAAGAAAATGGTGGGAAAGGAAGGGAAGTGGAAGGAAATATAACACTTTCCGTCATTTGATTAAAAACATAAGGAGGGGAAAGAAAGGAACCAGAATGAATTGACATGAAAGTTTCTTCACCATTTATTTCTTTTCCTTTCCTCCCAAAATTGGGGGATTTTGGGAGAAAAGAGAAAATAAACTTAATTTTTTTTTTCCTTTCCTTCCCTTTGTTTATTAATATCTAACCAAATGTAGAAAAATAAGCTGGATTCCTTTCACTTCCTCTATTTGAACCAAACATGGGAAAATAAGTTTATTTTCTTTTCCTTCCCTTTCCCTTCCTTTCTCTTCTTTTCCTTTCTATTCCCTTCCTTTACTAATACAAAACCAAACAGGCTGTAAAGCAAAAACCAAGGAGGACACATGTCACCTCCTGGTTAAAAGTTTTCCCTCCAAAACTTTATTTAAAATTTCATTTTTTTTTTGTAAAATTACTTTCATAACAAATTAATTAATTCTAATAGCTATAGCTAATAAATAATAAACAATATCTTTACTTAATTCTAGAAGCATTCCTTCTCTGATTCTGAGATATATTTTTAAATCTTTGATAAAATTAATCCCAATCAATATAAATATAAATACATTAACAAAATCTATTTACTTTAGAGCAAAATTTGACAATAAGACATTTCGTTTGTTATTTGAAATATTATTACTTCTATACTCTTACAATACATATTAGTAATAAATGAACTATCGTAACAGTTTATACATGTAATGGTTGAGTCCAAAATAGCATTATTATACCTCATTTCTTTATTATTGATGTGAATTATAGAAAGATTGTCACAACTAATTTAAGCAATCAATACCGAATTCCTGATGACATGAACTTATAGTCGATGACAGGGTAGCAATGTCGCCCTGACACATATTTAATTCGCACACGTTTCATTTGTCATACTTCTATCTAAAGAGCTCTATCTGGTGAATATAGAATTTTAGAGTAAAATATCCTAGCATGTATTGCACGCGGTCCCTGAAGCTATATTATGTTCATAACAGTCCAATTTCTGCACGACCAAATTTTCAGTATATAGTTGCGAACCTCTTATCTTCACTGTTTTTAGAGATTTAATGAACAAATTTAATTAATAGCTCGTTTTTTGTGCAACCAGCCACACCTTAAATTCCTGTGTGGCTGCAATACTACATAACGGACTCCGTATGCCGTAAAGTCCGTTACAACATTAATAAACTAAAGAGACAGTTTAAGCCACAAAGACGCCACTCAACACCACTCCTTCAAAAAAAAAACAAATCTGCTGCTCTCTCTTCCTTCTGCAATCTTCTCCTTTCTCTCTCCTTCTTCAATCTTCTCCTTCTCTCTCTTTCTCAATCTTCTGCAATTTTGAAATGAAGAGAATATTACAAGCGATGAAGATGATCAAAACGATGAAAAAGTATAAATTTCTTAAAACGGGAACAATTTTGAATAAAAAAATCAATATTCTATTACTTTTTGTATACATTGTGATTACTTTTTACATATTATGTGATTACTTTTTCAAAACATAAGATGTTTGTAAAAAAATAGTGAGTAAACACAACAAAACAATATAATATAAGCGAACTATAGGTATTATTACTTTCTGAAATGTTACAATTACTAGTCAGAATTATATGAACTACTTTTATGAAATATCATAATTACTTTTCTGAATTATGAACTACTTTTATGAAATATATAAACTACTTTTCTGAATATAATAAACTAGTTTATAGAATATCCAATTACTTTTCTGAATTATAAGAAGTACTTTACGAATTATTATGACTCTTTATGGAATATATGAACTACTTTCTGCACCAAAAAATATATGAACTATTTTATGAAATATCACAATTACTTTTCTGAATCATAAGAAGTACTTTTACGAATTATATGACTACTTTTATGAAATATCATCATTACTTTTCTGAATTATAAGAAGTAATTTTACGAATATATATGACTACTTTTATAAAATATATGAACTACTTTATGAATGATATCACAATTACTTTCTGAAATATTAAGAACAACTTTTGAACGAATATATGAACTATTTTATGATAATATTATGACATACTTTTATGAAATATTATTACTTACTTTTCTGATTAAAGAACTACTTTTACGATTATAAACTACTTTTACGAATTATCGAACTACTTTTACGAATTATACGAACTACTTTTATGAAGAGTATGACTACTGTTCTGAATTATATGAACTACTTTTATGACATACCATAAAATCTTCACAACAAGCATTTCCAGCTGAATCTCCTTGCACGAATAGTGATTCCAGTCAGAATTTTTTTTTGCATGTAAAGCATTCTGATGTCTTTTTTTCAGATCCATAAGTTTAAATTTCAAACAAAACAGAACGAAATTCAAAATTTAAAAATCAGATATCTTCATCTTGTTGAATTACTTTTGGACAAAAAACAAAGAAAATTTGAACTCTTGAACTTAGATCTACTACAAATCACAAAGAAAACAAGTGAAAAACAAAAACAGAAGAAAAACAGAGAGAAAAAACAAGAAGAGAGAAGAGAGGAAAACGAGAAAGCAAGAGAAGCAAAGAAAGAAGCAAAAGAAGAAGAGGAGAGGAGCAGAGAAGAAGAAGAGAGAGAAGCAAGAGAATTTTAGAGAGGGAAAGTGAAATAAGAAAATAGATTGACAAATTCTAATGAGATGTCACATGGCATAAAAATAGTAAATTTAAAAGTACCTCAGTATGATAGCACATGATCGACTTTAAAAAAACACATGCCTACAAACCAAAAGAACATAGAATTACTTTACAGTACAAAAGAAACTATCTACTTATACTAATAACATACTTATCAACAGACATGAATTACTTTTTCAAAAAATGAACTACGTACTTTATTTTCAAAAATTTAAACATATAATAAAACAACAAACACTCAACAATAAAAACACATGCAATTACTTTTCAGGAAAAAATGAATTCTTTTCTCAAATATGTAATTAAATGAACTATTTTCTGAATTAAATAAAACTACTTTTGAAGCTACTTAATATTTATACAAATATATAACTAGTTTTATGAAATATCACAATTACTTTTCTGAATTATAAGAAGTACTTTTTACGAATTATATGAACTACTTTCTGCACCAACAAACACATATGACTACTTTTTCAGTGAAAACCTATGCACCAATTACTTTTCTGAAGATATCTGCAAGAGTACTTTTTCAGCACGATTATCAGAACTCGACTTGCTTATGAAACATTATCTACCCGTCCGTACCTCTTTTCCGGCTATATCCAAGACGATCTAAGATTACATTAGATTGACCTTTTGTTTAGCACACCAGATATTTAGTGCATGCTTCCGTGTTACTTATGCTCTAATCATATCCTCAAGAAAGTCGTTCATCAATGAGAAGTAACACATAAAAATTCTCTGTGGCACTAGGGAAGCGAGCGTGTCCGCTCCCTGAGCCGATGTACAGCGCCCCGGGTGACAACATCTTTAGAACGCCTGTCCCGATTTTCCGAAACAAAATTGATGTTGCATTTCACACAATATAAAATACCTACGAGAAAAATGTTTATATCTCATTTAAATTCACTTGAGGGTGAGTTAATGCACTACCCCTCCACGTTACATAACAACATCTGCTAAACATACCATTAGACCTTTTACCAACTGCATATCTTCAGTATAGCGAAAGATATTTTAACAATGGTAAATGAGTCAAGTCTGTCAAAATATATTTTTAAAATGAAACAAATCCAATGATAGCCATTATTGTAATATATTTCGTAAAAGCTTCTTACAGTCCATATGTATGCCTCATTACGCGCTATGTAATACTCTTACCCTCACTATCATCTTAACTCTGTATCCTTAACTGCCCATAATAAAGTCACATTGTGCAATTTATTACTCTCGGGTCACGAATCTTTGCTAAATACTTAAGAATTTATTTTGTGGCGGAGAATATGCTTACACTCATGACCTCATACAACTATGATCGACTCACTCGCTATCTTTCTGTGTGGCGATTTAAACCACACGTAAGTCACTCGCATTGATATGATATATATCCTATACCACTACGTTATGGCACATCTCTCAAGTATGTATTATCTCCCCCGTCCTCCTTCAAGAAAATAGGAAGAAAGAATATATAAGATGAGAATAAAAATAAGATCTATGTCAATGAGTTTAAGAGAGTGGAATTGGAAAGGACTGATACTAGTACTTATTCGATATATTATCTGCATCAGTTGGACTCTTGTTTATTATTATATTTAAAAGAATAGAGAGTAGTATCATCTGTCCACTTCAAGTAGGCTCCGAAAGAGGAAGGCAGCCATCAAGCTACGACAAACGCTTTTTAGCGCGTATAACTTCTGATTCCCTTCCTCGTAATAGAAAGCAGACTACGTAATTGCAATAGCTATAGTAATTAAAGAACTAAATCGTTTGTTTTTTTCAGACCTGCGCCCATACAAAATTGACCGCTGTAGCGCATCGCCCAACTTCGTAGCACTTGCTATGGCGGCCTTAGAGGGACAGAGGTACTAGCAACTACTACAAACTATATGAAAGGAACAACTCACTTTTCTATAACACGAAGTAATGCCCATCCTTGAAAATGCTAGTCAGGATAATGACGTTGGTGAACCTAAGGAGCATCGTCAACACTTATGGACTTGTTCAAAAGATAGGATGCTGGTTACATGTTGACAATGGCGGCATATAATGCCTCTCTGAAGACGTTCAAAGCACCAAGGAATTCGAAAATGAAATTCATTGCTCATCCAGTCTATCATTTTAATCGCCGATCTTCTGTTCAGATGTGCGGATTTTGTAGGAGAGAGAAATAGTGAAGTGAAAATGAGGTAGAGGAAACTTCAAAGAAGTAGTGAAAATGAGGAGAGAAGGAAATGTAAACTCGCTCGGGAAGAAATGTAGAGAAATTTGGTGAGTAAAAATGGAGAGAGAGAGAAAGATTCAAAAGACGTTGAAATGGAAAGAGATTGAAAAACAGGGAGAGATGAGTAAAAATGTTGAATGAATTGCATCCAACAGTATAATTCACGTAAAAAAATTATGTTTCTACGAGTCCGTTACTGTCTAGGGTTGAGAAGGGTAACCGGGTCGGTCATTTAGTGGACGGACCACCGGTTCCTATAATTGGACCGAGATACCGACACCGGTTGTGATCGGTTCCAAATTTGGTAGAACTGAAACCGAACCACTGAAACCGGTTCCCCGGTTAGGATTTTTAAAAAAACAAAAACTAAGATAAAAAGGCAAGATTATCCTAAACTAATTTCGATATTGTTACATGTTGTATTTGGCGCACAAAAACACCACATGCTTATACAATAGTATTTCAAGTTTCTATAGTTACTATAATTTGAGTTTTTGTTGTTTACCTTAGCAAATGTATTTTCAAAGACTCAAAAGTCATAACATTACTCTGTACCTGGGTTATATAAAACAGGTAGGATTGCCGGATATCCCGATACCGAAATCGATACCACCGGGTACCCACTAGGTACCGGTCCAAATTTTCTTACCAGATCGAACCGGTTGGACCACGTTCCTAGTTTTTGGTGGAACCTGACGGTCGCAATCCGAACCGGTTCCTGGATTCCGGCAGCGAGTTCCAGGGTCCGCGACCGGGTTGCGCACGTGGTTTTTGCGTCATCCCATAGTAGTTGGAGATAGAATAGGGCTCGCGTTATGTACTTAATGGCTTTCAATATAGAAGCTCACACGATTAGGGGCGTTAAGAATTGATAGTCTGAGCACATTCAAAAATTTTGTGATTTAGAGGAAGTGACCGGTATCGGAACGACCCGTATACTACTCCGTAGTTCGTTATCTACCAAAACGAGATTCAATTACAAAACAAATTTGAGTCGGTTATTTTACAAGTGTGCCTCCACAAAGAGTACAATTTTTAAAATATGAATAAATGGCCAAGATCACTCTTTAAAAGTTGTTATATAAAAGAGACGTCTATTTGGAAGAAATGGGCCAATTTGTCTACAACACGTGAGCACTCTTGAAAATAACTCAAATTGTTGTCCTACCAACACGCTAATTGTAGTACCCCGCCGAAAAAAATGACAATTCGGGGTGAAAGCATGGCAGTAGATGGCAGGCACGGGTAGGGGGATGTTGCAGTGCTCCGGGCAATCGGCGGCATGGGAGACCTCCGTGGCGTGTTGTTTCAACTCAAAGGGACTCCCTCACTTTCTCTCTCCTGACCTTCTCTCTTCTCTCCCCTCTCCTCACTCTCGTCTCCTCCACTTCTCCCCTCTCCACTTGTAAGCATCCTCCTCCTTTCTTTATCTCTATTGTTTGCTGTTCTTGGTTCCATGATAATACTAATCTAAAACAAATTATTGCAGGATTATTTATATGCTTATTAATTGGAGGCTAAAACTGATGTGTAAGACAAATAATTGGACAATGATATAGTAGTTCTCTTCTCCTTCTGCAATCTTCTCCTTCTCTCTTTATTTATATGCTTATTAATTGGAGGCTAAAACTGATGTGTAAGACAAATAATTGGACAATGATATAGTAGTTCAAAGTTCATCAAATACCCACTTAAAAAGTTTGGATTTTTTAATTTTTTTTTTACACAAATGAATATGTTTTTATTAGCAGTTTGCTATTTCATTGAAATTTTGTTGCTTTTCTGAGTTTATTTATAATACGTTATTAGTTTGCTTGTTTTTAAATCTTTGGTTGAAGTTCTTGAATTGTGCTTTTCATGGCATTGTAACACACAAAAATTAAAAATTGCAATTGTTTTCAATGACAATATCACTGGAATTTTGCCTTTTGTTTGCACTTTTTCAGTCAATTTGGGATGCCAAACTAGTTAATTCAAGTACAGTACTTAAATAGAGGATTGTTTATTAATTGGTCAAATTTGAATTTACATCTTAAAGTTTTTGAGTTGGATGAGCTCTCCAAAACTTCTATATTTACATGGATGTTGGTCAAGCAGTGTTGAAGGCTTGTCAATGCAGACAATCTCTAGTATAGGAGGATTGCATCAATTTCTCGGTCTACATGAGTATGGATTRGGGGCGAGTTTGAGGGATTCTATCACATGCCTTCCAGAACCCAATAGCACAAATAAGTTTGGAGCATCTTTTGAAACTCCAAATGGGCGTCTCTTGGTAATCTTGTGAAATGTGGACAGTCGCCTATGATCGTTGGTCTTTTCTTCTAGAGTATGTCCCTTTTTTTTTTTTTTTTTTTTTTTACTGACTTTCATTCATATGCTTTCAGATTCAGCCCACAGAATACATGAAAATGATCTCTTCAATGAACCCAAATTGGTGTGTGAGTCTATCTGACGAGGTTCCTGCTTGGGTTACTGAAAAGCGGAACAAAATTTCAGTGGATAGAACTGTTAGGTGGCTTGATGAATGCATGGACCTAAACAAGGTATGTGGTACATGAATTAAGTTCCCTCTTCATTTCTAATTTATTTAAATTATGGCGTTTGAAACAAAATAAACGATTGTTATGTGGCAGAGTCCTTCATGAGAGTTTTATAATTTCTTTTACAAGTTAATCATTTTGCATTTTATTGATTCTTTGAGTTAAAATTACATGCATTTTTTCTCTCTGTTTAAGTTTGGAGCTTAAGGATAGCATGAGTTAGGAACTAACGATATTTGATTCTATAACAATCACATGATTCCATGTTAGACTAATTATCCTGTAGAAATTAGATGACACAATCCATGATTCAGATGTAAATTCTTTTCTTTGTTGGATAAGATAGCAGGACCCTTTGAAATTAAAACACAATCTGATAACATCATGTTAAGGAGGTATTAAAACCTTTGCAACTACTTTAGTACTTCTGGTATAATGATGGTGATAATTAAAATTTACTTGTGAGATTAGGAACTTAAATTGAATGTTGATATCTGCTTGAATGTTGTCTACTTTTTCTTATGAACTTGTTAACTTTTTTAGGGTGTTGGTATTTTTTTCTTTCTTTTTCTTTTTTGGGAAAGGTAATAGAAATTAAATTGCACCAACCAAAAAAGAGTTAAAAACATTACAGCCCAATGGGTACATAAAAAGAACAATGTAAAAGGTGCTAAAGCATCATGTGCCTCCTTGATGGCCACCTTCTAGGAATMGTTCCAACAAGGGACAAAATCATTTGCAGTACCATGTACACCATCAAACAAAACAAAAGGTAACTTTTTTGACAAGAACAAAAGGTAACTTAACTAAGAATTGAATACTACTAATCTTTATCTCTATAACTAGTATTACTAGGTAGAATACTAATAATTCTCCAAATAAAAAGCGGTCGAGCCCGATTCACTAGTTCATCTGGCCGCAAGACAACATAGTTTCAAATGACTTCATTTCGTTGCATCAAAGGTGGTAAATAAGGGAAACAAAACAAGGTTGGATGGTACTAATCCTAAACCTGCCTATTGCAGATTTTATCATCCACCTAGTGAAAGTTGTAAAGCCTTTTGCAACTAAGTTCAACTTGAGCCCCAAGCATAAGTGCCTGAAACACCTATATGAATATTGACAACTAAAAAATAAGTGATCCACAGATTTTAGTGGCCTGCCAACAGAGAGGACATGAGTCTGGACAACCAACCCAAACTTGTGGAGCCCGTCTCTTGTCTGAAGTCTATTCTGCACAGCCATCCAAGTAATATAGCTAGTTTTAGGTATGCAAAGCCTGTTCAAAACCCATGTTGCCCAATCAACTTTAGGTTGTACCCCTCTAAGCCAATAGTTACCATTAGATGCAGAGTATCCCTTACCATTAAAGGTCCATCTGTTCAAGCAGTAACCATCTCTAAAAGTGTCCTTCTCCTTGCAGTTCGACCTCTAATACCAACTAGCACATAGTGTAGGGATATAGCCCATATAGGTTTTCCAATCCTTATTCCTTATTCCAGATAAGCTTACCCATTAAAGCAAAATTCCACGTGTGTTCTCCCGCACTTTTTGGCCGGCAAATTAGGTCCAAGCAATTAAAATATATTTAAAATTAAAATATTAATCACCATTAATCCATTTCTTAAAATATGATTACATAAAATGACAAACACATGAAAGGTTTCAACTCTCAATTACATCATCAAAATATTAAGTTCACAATCTGCATATCTTTGCCTCTTACATGCAAATGTCATAGTTGTGTCATTAGCTTGCTCTGCTAAATCATCTCTCCATCTCATATCCTCAAGTGCAAGTGGTGAACTCTCTATGAATAAATTCTCTGGATTAATATCCCATTTTCTAAAAGGGTCGTCATTGTAGATGCTTGTGAACCGGGAAATTAGTGTAATATTACAGTGAATAAAAAACTTGTCATCTCGAACGGAATTCAACCGATTTCTCTTTGCATTGTGAATGAACGCGTAAGTGCTCCACACCCTCTCCACAGACAAGCTACTAATGGGTTGACAGAACTTTGATTGCAATCTCAGCTAATTCAGGTGTCTCCGCTCCAACATTGTTACAACAAGAAATAGGAGACATTGTTACAACATTTATTTTTGGAGCATGTGACCCAAATGTACCTTCTTTGGCTTGGAACTTAACCAATTGTTTGCCAGAACACTCTTTTTCCTTCTTCACTTTCCCCAATTTTATAAATGCTTTTAAACTCCATCAACAACTTCCTTATCAAAATTTGG
>SNQN01001501.1:30064-44528 GCA_008642245.1 Bassia scoparia
TGGCTTGAAACTTAACCAATTGGTTGCCAGAACACTCTTTTCCTTCTTCACTTTCCCCAAATTTATAAATGCTTTTAAACTCCCATCAACAACTTCCTTATCAAAATTGGCGCTCGCCTAACCTCCCCTCCCGTGCTGCAGTTTCCAAATACATGGGTAATGAACAAAAAATGTTTGATGTAAAATCCTAAGCAATGCATGGGAGTGTTATTTTCCCAATGTGATACCAAGATTTCACTCATTTGTTAATATATCTTTATGTTTATTATCTTTTATTTGTCTCCAATCCTCCAATCATACAATCCATTTTTTCATACCCTGCTCCCATTTTTTGTCCTTCATCATTAGCAAATTTAATTCATCAAGTAAATTGGCTTAGTGATAGGCAAAATATTTTCAACCTCATCCAAAAGTCTTCGTTCCCTATAGTGGGAGCAACTTCTTCCCAATTTCTCTGTTTCTCATTCCCGAATTAACCCAATCTTTCCAAGCCCTCATAACTACTGTAGTAACTAATGATTCCCTACATTGGGTTATTCTTTCAACAACAAATATATTTGATGCAAACCTTGTTTTTGCTACTATCAATAACTCAAGTCCAGATTGTGATTTAAAGATAGCATGAGCATGAGTATGATTCAAAAAATAGTTCACAATGTTTTTCCCTTTAATGTACGTGCTACTAACCCATGGAAAAGCAATAGCAATATCCTTGATAAGATTAAGTGTATGGCACCACACAAGGGGACCAAATATGTGCTTGTGTACCTTTTCGATTTCTCCCAGCAGTTTGCTGCATTGTCAGTCACCACTTGCAGAACATTTGACAAATCCGACTATGAATGATCGATCGAAAAGGATATGATATATATACTATGAATGTTCGATCAAATAGATGTATGACCATACATATAGAATGACACATACATAATAGGTGTCATACTAAATGATCGATAAAAAAGAATTGATCGTACTATGAATGATCGATCGAAAAGGATATGATCATATATACTATGAATGTTCGATCAAATAGATGTATGACCATACATAGAATGACACATACATAATAGGGTCATACTAGGAATGATCGATAAAAAAGAATTGATCGTACTATGACTGATCGATAAAAGGTATATGATCGTATATACTATGAGTATATACTATTGAGTGATTGATAAAAAAGGATATCTGATCATACATAGTATGACACATACATAGTAGCCTAGTAGGGTTATAGTGTTATACTCTGAATGATCGATAAAAAAGAATTGATCATACTATGACTGATCAATAAAAAGTATATGATCGTATATACTATGAGTGGTCGATAAAAAAGGATATATGATCATACAAAGTATGACACATACATAGTAGGGTTATAGTGTTATACTATGAGTGATCGATGAAAAGAATTTATCGTACTATGACTAATTGATAAAAAGTATATGATCGTATATACTATAAGTGGTCGATCAAAAAGGATATATGAAGATAGAGAGTATGACACATACATACTAGGGTTATAGTGTTATACTATGCATGATCGATAAAAAGGAATTGATCGTACTATGAATAAATGATTGATCGAAAAGGATATCATCATATATAGTATGAGAGTGTAGTTGATCAAAAAGGATATAATCATATATACTGTTCATTTTGTACGTGATATGACGCATTATATAGATTGTACGTTGATACATAAAATAGATCGGTCGGAAAGGATAAGTTCATTTTATGACACATAAAATAAATCGATCATTTATTATATGGAGTATAATTTTATAGGCTTAAGATTTACTCATATGTAGTATATCATACTGACTATGCATAYGACTACTAAGGTGAAAAGATAGGATGTATTCCGACGAAATGCTATTGATTCTAGAAGGACTATAATGAAGAGGACGACAGACCCACTCACGATCTACTAAAGGTATCGGAGATTGATTGGTTCGAATCCGATTCGTGAGATGACAGCGATCTTTTGCTGATATTAGTGGGAAAAAGGATCAAAAGGGAATAAAGGAGGCAATGAAGAGACGTATTCATTATTTCATTCACTCTAAACTTTTTTCCCAAAGCTTGAAGCGCAAAGGACAACTACATTCAACCACTCTACAAGTCTATATCTCCATTCACAAGTATACATAGTATCAAAACAAAATCAAGCACCATAAAATATGGCATTTGGGAAAAATAAATCCAAGCAAAGAGTCTCCATTGAAACTTCACAAAGAAACCAAACACAAAATCAACCTTCAACTAAAGAGTTCGTTGATTTGGAAAATGAAATTCCCCATAGGGAGGGGATAGCTATAGAAGCTGAACCAAATCATGMAGTGTCCTCTTACAATAAGCAAAAACCTCTATTAGATGAAATTACACCAATAGTGGGAGAGAAAGGGAAAAATGTCGGAGGAACAAAAAAATGGTCTTGCAACCATTGCAAAAAAATAAAAATAAAATAAAATAAAAATACAGRAGCTCATACAAATGAATACATCAACATTTTTTTGTCGCTCCAATTAGGAAGAAAAAAGCAAAGATTACTCGATCTACTGTGGTGATGTCGAATAAAGTATTGCTTCAAAGCATACGAAAGAAAGTTGAGGAGGCTGAGCAGGTAGGTATTTCCCCTCATTATCTAAATCCAGTATAAAAAATAAACTTCCAGGAACTAGTAACACTCCTATAGGAGGTGCTCACAAATCGATTGTTCATTTTCTTTGTGTTAATGGGATTCCATTCAATGTATTAAGAAGTCCAAAATTTGCTATTGTGGCAAAGGCCTTGAACCATGCTCCAAAGGACTACAAACCTCCATCGGCTCATAGAGCAAGGACATCCTTACTAGTGAAGTTAAGCGAGAAGTGGTGAAAGAATTGGCCCCGATTAAAGAAACTTGGGCCACACAAGGAACTTCAATGATTTCCGATGGATGGACGAATGTGAAGCATGAACTGCTAATCAACGTGATTGCATCCAATAGCTGTAGTTCTAGGTTTCTATATGCGGATGACTTCATAGGGATGGAGAAAATGGGAAAGGCTATAGCAGATTACTTGCTGCAATAGAAGAAGTCGCGGCGTTAAATGTTCTACAAGTTGTGCCTGACAATGCTGCAAACTGCAAAGCTGCTGTAAAACTGTAGAACAAGCAAAGCTGTTGTAACAGAAATTGAAAAGGTACACAAGCACATTATGTGGTCCCCTTGTGTGGTGTATACACTTAATRTTATCTTTAAGGATATTGCTACTGCTTTTCCATAGGTTAGTAACATATACATTAAAGGGAAAAACATTGTGAACTATTTTTTGAATCATACTCATGTTCATGCTATCTTTAAATCACAATCTGGACTTGAGTTATTGAAAGTAGCAAAAACAAGGTTCGCATCTCATTATTTGTTGTTGAAAAGAATATTCAATGTAGGGAATTATTAGCTACTGGAGTAGCTATGAGGGCTTGGAAAGATTAGGTTAATTCAGGCTTCAGGGGATGAGAAAACAAGAGAATTGGGAAAAAAAAGTTGCGTCCACTATAGGGGACAGAGACTTTTGGTATGAGGTTGAAAATWTTCTGGCTATCACTAAGCCAATTTACTTGATGATTACATTTGCTAATGGTGAAGGACAAAAAATGGGTGAGGTGTATGAAAAAATGGATTGTATGATTAGAGAGATTGAAGACATGATGAAAGATTATAAATAGAAAGATGATACTAAAAAAATGAGTGAAATGAACATTCCCATGCATTGCTTAGGATTTGCATTAAGCCCGTTTTCTTATGACTCAAAGTATTTGGCAACTGAGCGTCAAATTTTGATAAYGAAGTTGATGGAGTTTAAGAGCATTTGATAAAATAGGGGAAAGTGAAGAAGAAAAAGGAATGTTGCGCCAACAATTGGCTAAGTTCCAATGTCTCCTATTTCTTGGTGGTCCACTTATGGAGCGGAGACACCTGAATTAGTTGAGATTGCAATCAAAGTTCTGTCACAAGTCACAACCCATTAGTAGCTCGTCTATGGAGAGGGTGTGAAGCACTTACGCGTTCATTCACAATGCACAGAGAAAGCGGTTGAATCCCGTTCAAGATGACAAGTTTTTTATTCACTGTAATATTAGACTAATTTCTTTTTCACAAGTATCTACAAAGACAGTCCTTGTAAAAAATGGGATATTAATTTAGACAATTCATTCATAGAGTGTTCACCACTTGCACTTGAGGATATGAGATGGAGGGATGATTTAGCAGAGCAACCTAATTGCATGTAAGAGCCAAAGATATGCAGATTGTGAACTAAAAATATTTTGATGATGTAATTGAGAGCTGAAACCTTTCATGTGTTTGTCATTTTATATAATCATATTTTGAGAAATGGATTAATGGTCATTAATATGTTAATTTTAAATACATTTTTTAGCTCTTTTTTCAGATTTTTTTAAAAAATATATATTAACTAACACCAAACGTTCCAATCACTCAACGTAGCGTTTCCGTCCATGTTTCGTATTGAATTTCGTTCTTGTATCATTGATTTGGCACTAGCTCACTTAATGCCAAACTTATAATTGATAAAGTATATATGTTCTTGCCTACAAAGTAGAGATCACTGAATGTTAAAATCTTTTGAGTTTTAATTATACCCTTGCATATTATGACTACAACCATCTACACCCATCTGGAAGTGCAACGAAGGAATGGGAAGTCTAACCTTTCATATACCTCTGATAACTTTTTCTTTAGCTTGTCACCAACTCCTTTACCATCCTTATATATGCACAAGGGTTTCATCGTTCTATATTTTCCAAGCTAGATAACATTCTTTTTGTGTTTAATACCACTTATCTTTTTCATCCACATGAGTATCCCTATGCACGGTTCTCCCCTTAGATAACGACTAGATCTTTGGCCACTCTTAGGAAACAATTCTTAATTTGTGAGCAAGTTGCATTGGATTCACCTTTCTCTCCTAATCCGCCTCTTTCATCACTTTCTCCATGAAACCTTAGCTTTGCATCCTTATCCTCTGTTTGGATAGTAGGAAATGGAGAAAACGAAGGGAAGAGAAAGGAAGAAGGACAATTTCTTTTGTTTGGAAGAAAATTTATTAGACGATGGAGGAGAGGATCCATTATCCCTCCCCCTCTTTACAAGCTTAATCCCTCCAATTTGGAGAGATTTGGAGCGGCTATGGACCTCACTTTCCCTTCCCTTCTTCCTTCCCTCCCCTTCTTTCCTCTCCTTTGCTATCCAAACATAGCCTTAGATCTACCACCTTATCCTTTGCCTCTCTTACCTTACTTCTTCTTCCACTTCTTTCAAATGAATAGTCATCACAAAGACGGTGTTGGGCAATGCTGAAAATCTATTTTCTTTATTCGTTGTTCAAAAGGGAATGATTGATTGTTTGTCACTAAGGTCTAGCGAGATCTAATAATTTTTCTAGGCTACCTTTGTGGTATATGTCCCAATGGCTATCCCTCCTCCTTTGCTATCCAAACATAGCCTTAAGATCTACCCCTTATCCTTTGCCTCCTTAGCCTTACTTCTTTCCCACTTCTTTCAAATGAATAGTCATCACCAAAAGACGGTGTTGGCAATGCTGAAATCTATTTTCTTTATTCGCTGTTCAAAAGGCAATGATTGATTGTTTTGTCACTAAGGTCAACCAAGATCTAATAATGTTTTCTAGCTACCTTTATGGTACATGCATCCCAATGGGCTAGAATGTAGGGTAGAAATCTAATGCAAATGGAGTTGGGATTGATGGTTTTTTCCTTCTATCTTGACCATCATTGCTTGGATTATGTAAGCAATATTGTTGCTCCATTTTATATTGACTAATGCTATGTCAGTTCTACTTATTTGAAATATCATATAAGAAATTCAGATCAGATGAAATAGAATTTCAAATCAAACCAGAAAATAACAAGAACGAAAGAAGCAATAAGTTCACATTAGAAACATTTAGATTACATCAGCTTAGATTTTTTGGATCAGACTAGACCATAATAATCAGTTGAACTAAACATAGCCTAAGTGGGTTATTAATTAATCCAACATTGTAATAGAAAACATTTAGGTGGCATGTCATGGAAGACATTAAGTGGAACTCTAATTACAGCCTGACATCAAGGTGCCCAAGTCGTTCTGAGTTCAACCAGATAATTTCAATTTTGTAGAGGAGATTAAATTAATAATGTTCTTGCTTCATGATTTGTCTTTCATGCCACATGCTTATATATTTGATGTTGGAGTAAAGTGATAGAATTGTCTTCTTACATTTTTTATATATAATCATTTCATTTACTAACGTGCATATGTAGACAGTGGATCAATATTCGGTGCGATTGTTGGAGGGTCTAGTGTTGAAGAACGCAAACGATGTGCTCATGAAGTAGTTAAACGGGATGTCTCAGGTTTATCTTCTGTTCTCTACTAGGACCTCCAGATGTCCTCCATCTTTTATTTTATTTTGCTCAATGCTCTCTTTTACTTTGAAAAGTTTGAAAAAGCAATTTATCTTTCAGCACATTTTATGCTGTTCGTTATCTTGGTGGAAAGAGAATTGTATAGTGCATATGCTGTTAAATGCTCAAGCGCTTAAAGTCCATCCAATTCATCTCAAGGATACACACATACAGTTTAATGGATATACTGTCATGCTGTCAGAACTGCATGTATCAAATAATAACTTTTGTGGCTAGAAATATAGGAGTTGTTGGTTTGAAACTGTAATTGATCAGTGGGTAATTTAGTGTTAGTTTTTCTGCAAGTGTGACGTAGAAGGATTGTTTATCAATGATACTCTTCTGTCGTCCCTTATTCTATTCAATTCTTTCTTCCTTTTTTTGAAAATGTTAATCTTTTACACTAGCATCACTGCAACATAATTGTTAAGTTCCAGTGAACTTGATCCAGAATAAGCAAATTGGTGTATGTACACTTTTGAATTAGTTTAACATTATTGTTATCATCTGTGATGTTATCGTTCTGTGCACTGCCAATTAGGTATCACTCCTTAGTTATAAAGAGACTTAGCCGTGTCGTGTCGTGCTCCGTGCCATACTTGTGCGCCGAGGTTTGGTTTCAATTTTTTGCCAAGTCCAATGTTCAGGTCATGTTGTACTTTAAGTATATAGTTACAACTCTTCCCTGGAGTCCTGGACATAAATGTGCCATGCGTCGGGCTGTTCTGGCACCTGGCTATAGCCATCTTTTCTGAGTAATTCGCTTAGATATTCTTGGATAGATCTGCAAGATATATATGAGTTGCTTTACTATGCTTGGGTTTTTGGGACGTATCTAGCGTGATAGCATCCAACCGCACCCGTGAAAGCAAGCATTACTTGGTGGCCTGGTGCACTATATGAAACTATGAATCTATGGCATTAATGAGAATTCTGTTGCCACTATTATCTTTAATATATTTGACAGTATACTGTTCACATTTAAGGATTCCTACTGCTGATATAACTTGCGCTCCAATTTGCGTACAGAAGAGAGCTCTACTTGTTTGGTATCCATAACTTAAGAGTGTTGAGTACTTTGGACATCATGTCCATTGCTTGCAACATTCAATGTAGCTATTCCTTGTATTCTTCGATCCTCCCTAAGTCCCTATTCATACATATGTCACAGTTTTGCAATATTGAATCTCATGTGAAGTGCATGTTCATAAGCTTCTCACATCTAGTTCGTTTTGTATGTCAGGGTACTGGATTGGTGGTTTGGCTAGGGGAAGCTATTGATGCACGACCTGCTCTTCTGAATGCTGTTACAGTAAGACAAATTATTAACGTATATTGTGCTCGATGTGTTTTATCTCTCTCGCTTGTTAATTTCTATGTGACTATATGTATTTGCTGCCCAGGTGGTGTATTATATAAATGAAAGAAAGAATGTATTATAGGCTTTTTGATTTGGTTTTACTCATAGTGTCATAAAAACTTGCGTCATAAGTTACTGAAACTACAGGTGTAATAATATGAAGAATATCTTTGTTAAGTATTGGATAGTGTTTGTTTTCATGATGAAATAGCTTAAAACTAATGCTGAGCCTTTAATTACGATTCTTTGTAACAAAGGTAGGGCGGTAGGCAAGGTGATATAAAAATAAGGAAAACTCTCGAAAGTTTTCAAAGAAAGCATCTTAAAAATTCTAATTAGTGTAGTTATTATAGTGATCAGCAAGATCTAATTTGATTCTTTCAACTCTGTCGCTTTGTGTTGATCATTAATTTCTTGTTGCTATTACATGATACTTTTCGTGTTCAAACTTCAAAGTGACATCAAATTCTTAATTTTATTTTTTGATAGCACAGTGCAAAATATGCAAATAATTTATAGATTTGCTATGATGTGAAATGCTTAGATTGTATTCATGTCCAAAGGGCTCAAATTCTTGAAAAGGTATATAACCAATTTTTGTTTTCTACAAGTACTGCAAATGGGATTTAGTGGAATTATTTCGTGCAAACTTGGTTTCAGCTTGAATTAGATGTTTCACCAGTTCTACGCTATCCTCATGTGATAGGTCGCTGTATATAAATAATTACAGTCATTGTTAAAGACGACTCACCTGATAATTCCCCCAAACAAAAAACAAAAAAACATGGAAATCAAAAATAAAATATTCTTGAGTCACTTGCTAATTGTGGCATCACAAAAGACAATATACTGACCAGGGCCTTGTCCTGTTGGAAATTGGAATGAACTGAATTAAGTGATAATAATGTAGTAAACTAAACTGATATAAGTCAAAAACACAGGGCAATAATGTCAGAATGGATTCAGACTATCATTTGATTTATAAAAATACTTCTTTTTATTAGATGTTACAATTTTGAATGATAAAACATCTAATAGAAAACAGTTGAAGTATTGCGGAGCTCAATGATCAGATAGATTGTAAGAGAAGTTTAACCTAGTATTTGCTTGTAGGTTCACTAATGTACTGAGGAGCATGATACTTCTGTAGTTCACATTGTTATAATTACTTCTGGGTTCTACCTGTTATCTTGCTGTGCTCCGAATCTTATTCTGCTGTCTCACAAACGGATTTATTGCCAGAGGATAAACCTCGTCAAGTTTCTGGACTTGGACTTCCAGGTATTTCTTTTACAAGAATAAATTAGGATACTCTGATGTTTATGGGATTTAATGAGATAACTAGCAGTTGGCAAGAGTTATTACTTGGCTGTTTAACTTTGATGATATTTTAGATACTGTGTCTGCCCCAGTCGTCATCTTTTTAAATTATACAGTATCACCTAAGTATTCACCATATGATATTGGCTCAATTGGTTAAACTGTCTCATTGTTTGCAAACATTTAATGTTCTTGTCTTCTTTTCTTTCTGAATTTATTTTTAATATATAATTATATCATGCAGAGGAGGTCCTTCAGGGTGTGCTGCTGGTGTTGATCTGTTTGAATCTCGTACGTACAATATTGTGGAGAACTTGATTGTGATGTTCTCTTCTATGTAACTTCTGATATCTTATGATTTACTCCACAATATGTAGGTATATAATCCCTTACCATTGGAGGCTATGCTCTCACATTTCCAGTTGACGATAGTGCTATCGGTATGCCAAATAGTTACCTTAGTGAAGTAGGAAGTGACCTGGCAAAGATTAATTTAAGAGCTAAATTTTACAGGTAAATTCCTGGTGTTGTTTAGATAGGCACAATTCAACCTTTTTCTTTTAAATGATTTTTTTTAAAATTATTTTATGTATGACATGCTTTACATGATATCCACCAACTTTCCATGTACCAAGTATCCAACTTGACAGCTTACTACACAGACACATCTGTATTCATGTGTACTTAACTGAGACATAGCTATTAATTCCTTCAAAAAAAGATGTCTATTCTTTCATTATTTTTTTCCCTTTAACAGGAGGCAGAAATGTCAAATGTATGACTCCTTTTACCATTTTGTATTTGCTGTTCGTAATGAATTAGATATGAAGTAATCAATTGAATAATAGTGATGGTTTTATGTTAAATGTATTGTCGTGAGTGCTGAAATAGCCTTGTGATGCTGAAAAATATACTCCTCCATTTTTATTTAGATGCTCCACTTTTTCTTTTTTTTTTTTTTCAGATTCCTATACAAATTATGGGTAGGGGAGAGGTAGAGAGAATAAAGAAAAGGACCTATGTGGTTGGAGAGAGATAGGGAGAAACTATTGACCAAAAAAAGAAAGGATTATATCAAAAAAATTTCCCAAAACGGAAAGTGTAACTAAAAAAAATAAAAATGGATGAAGTACTTCATTTGTTCTCTTAAATTGCTACATTTGGACTTCTGCACTATTCACATACCTTCACTGACCAGATGTTATGTTTATGCATATCCTCATTGGAGTTTTATGCTTCAAATTGGCCATTTTAATTTCGCTCATCTCTATAACCAAGTTCGTTTCTGTACAAGTTGTGTACATTTTATGACTTCTTTTGTATTGCGGTTGAAAGAGATTTTGATGCATGTTAATGAGTTGTGGAGTGAGTGAAGTGAGATTGATCTTTTGACATTTTGCTTGCCCAGAGAGTATTGTGATGGGTTGAGCCAGATATTTGGCTCCCAAAGTGTGACTTAGCCAATCTAATAATGTGAAATGAAACAGTGAGGATCTGCTTAGTTCTCAATTGACCTTTTGCTTTTGATGATATACTTAATGAAGGTGAGAGTCATATCTAGACTAAGTGTGATAAATATAGCAACCTAGCACTTTTCAAAATACAGTCTGTTTTTTTTTTTTTTTTGAATTAAATAAATAATGAAAAAATTATCCTTTTCAATCATGTGCTTGTGAAAAAATAAAATAATATTTCCTCATTTCATAAAGCTTTCCTCCATTTCATAAGCTCGCTGTGCTTTCTATTTTATGATATTTACATTGCTTGCTACACTTCTTTTTTGGACAATAAACCATCTCTATCTTTCTCCCCTCGCATGGGTCCTTTTTTTTTTTAACTCTCTATATCTTTCCTCTCCAAAAATTTTTAAAGACCATGAATTGAGAAGTAATATGAAACGGAGGAAGTAAAAATTTGTCCCATCTCTTTCCTCTGTGTATATCCTCCTCTTCTTCTATTTCGAGAGTCCACAGCAGAAACTAAATAGCAGTAGTTATTGACTATCATTAGCTGCCCAAAATTGGCAATAAGGTTGTTTTGGATAGGTTATTCTGGTATAAGGTATTTGCTAAAGCACTCGCACATTGAGTAGTTCACTAATCATTTCATCTTGCTTAGGCGAGACTATTTCATTATTGTATCACTGTTGTTTCTTGTTCTTAATACCTTTCTAGGAGAGTTGTTTACCCAGCTCTTCTCAACTCTCTTCGTCACACTTCCACTGTTTCATTGCCTAGTTTTTATTTGATAATCTGCTGTTGATTGCTGATATCTATATTAAGATGTTGATGCACTTGCTCAATTGAAATCTTTCTCATGCAGGAAAGATACATCACAATTGCTGAGAAATGCCTCTGTTATACTTGTCAAAATCATTCCAGAGCCTACATTAACCACTTGCTCAACGTCCATGAGCTGCTGGCCCATATCCTGCTAGAAATGTATCATTTGTTTTGTTGTATGATTTATTTTTTATATCAGATCCAGCCTTTACTAATATTTTTTTTTTGCAGTCATAACACACACATATCTGAAATTCTTTCGTAATATAAGAGAAGCTATAAAAACCGGAAAGTTTGAAGAATTCCATTGCATGTTCTTGAAAAGGAGGCGAAATACAGCTGCTGAGACGGTTAAAATTATGCAATGCAATGTAGCATAAACAGTTCCAAGCAAAGCGGCGGAATGATGGTAGTTGAAGTGGCTGTTGGTGTGGTGTACATTGGTTACATCCAATACGGTAGATTTTCAGATAATGCTCAAGGAGGACCGATGAAGTGAAGTAATCAAAGATAAATCTAATGCCAATTAGGATCCTTTGTAGTGTTATTTGTTGCTGATCTTTTCTAATACCATATTACAGGATTATAATACCACTATTTACAGTGAATCTGATAATTATTGGAATTTTTTGCAAACATAAAACTGTTGTCATTTCGAACAATCCTGAACAATCATTAAATACTTGCTTGACGGCATTTGAGTGTTTGTTAGAACCCTCAAATGGTATCACGTCCACGATGGTCTACTTCTAGTGATAGGTTCACCTCTTGATTAAAAAGTTCGACGTCGAAGTGATGATTTGCAAATTCGGAAATTTCCATGATTTGCAAATTCTCTGTAAATAACAAACAACTTTTGTTAAATAATGGGAAATAATGTAGGAAGTAAAATACAATGAAATGCCTATTTCTATGACAATCAAAGAGACTCAAGAAGCACTTTACTTTCTGAGTGGGACTGTATTCCAAACCCCTAAACATAACAAGATCAAGCAGAGATGCATGGGTGAAGTGAAATGATGATTTCACCCCCAAACCTAGTAACATTGCTCACAATCCATTATAAACTAAATAAAAGACAAGGAAAGGGTGATCATAGACATGAATACATGATATAGAAATATAGCTTTAAACAACATATATGCAATGAACACTAAAGTTTTCATCAAAACTTAATAAAACTTGAACAAAGTAGTTCAATCATTCAATGGTTACAGAGTATGTAGATACTAGAGCTAAATATGGAACAAGAGATATAAAGATCACTTGAGAGTAACGCTCTGTTTCTTTGGATTGAAATAAATTGACTAAAATAAACTGACCTGAACTAATCTGAATTGAACTAATTGAAATCAACTAACCTCAACTGAACTAAACTGAATTGAAATATTTAATTAGAATTAGTATTTTAAATTATTGATTAATGGAATTAGCATATTCAGCACGCGATGCGTGGGTGAATTATAAAATGTTTTGTCCTTAACCAAGACGGCCAATGATAACACCCCTTGCAACACACAAGTCAAAACAAGAGAGATAGGACCCGACATGCTCTAAAAAAGGCAAGTTCCCTTACACAGAGCACCTTTTCCAGGCTTTAGCACCTCAAAAAGTAAGTTTAAATTTTCAAATAATTTAACTTATTTTTAGACATATTTTTGAATTTTCGGGATTTTCTGAATTTTCTAAGCATTTTGTGTTTTTTCGGAGTATTCGACAATTTAATTAATTTTCCAATAATTAATTAAATCATCAAAACAGCTCTAAAATTCACGAAATATTAACACAAAATACAAAATTTCACAAGGAATTTTTAAATATTTTTTCCATATTTTTTCGATTTTGGTTTAATTTATGAATTTCTTAAGCAAAACACAAACTGAGCGAAACGGAAGCTTCTGGAACCTTCCTTGGCCATGGCTTTCTCCCAAGGATGTCCACATTCATCCCCTATCTTCTCACGCATGCTTGACATCGGTTAAGGTAGAATCAATTTTTACCAAAAAAGAAACCGACAAAATAAGCTAAACTAAGCAAGTTTGGACCAGAAAAAAGGAGGAAGACCTAGGCGCAATTACGCCCAGTTTTGGGCGTAATTACTCCCATAATCCTTCTTTTTTGGTCCTTGTCTATAAATACAACCCACGGCCATTTTGCAACTTGGACGCCTCATACACTTGTTTGTATCTCCTCCCACGTCTAAACTCTCCCTCTCTCACACAAATACACTCTCATATACACAATAAATACATTCAAATACTTCCAAAAACACTCTTTTGCATTAGATCTAGGAGGTTCTAAGGTTCTAAGGCTCAACAGGTTTCCCAAGGATCCGAAGCTACGTCCTTGGTCTTCGACATCGTGTTGCGAGGTAGGTTTGAGGCAACGTCTCAATTCTAACCCCTTTTTGCATGCTTGTTTAGAGTTCGACTTTCTATGTAAATTTGCATGTAATTGACAACTAAACAACTTGAAATTTAAATTAAAAGCAACCTTAAGCATAATTTTCAATTCCTCGCATGAGTGCTTGCATTCTTGTCTCACACTCTTAGTATGCTTTAACAAAGACCGGCAAATTTCGTTTCCCGAGCCTAATAAAACAACTATGGACAACCGGCATTAGGCTCTTGAATACGGAATTAACAACACATGCCACAACAAACTAGACACTATTTGCATAGTATTCTGTTAACCAACTCGGCTAGTAACTTTGCATGTTTAGGGTTTAAAACGGAAACATGTTTGTGTTGTCTTTTGGACAATGAACTCGCAATAACTGAGTAGAGCGCTAGACGCGGGGGGGTTGTGCACTACTTCACCCTTACCATTGTCCCTAATCTAGACTTTGGTGCACTACCAGACTTGGAGTCCTTCGCCTTGCTTTGTGCAATTATAGGCAAGGCTTAAACCGGGTTCCCGCAGCTTCCCGAAAGAAGTGCGGTGGCGACTTCCTTTATTTTTTCGATATAACACACAACTCCAGGCATACTCACAATATGCAAAAGGCAAGATTCAATTCTGCAAA
>SNQN01001501.1:44553-56119 GCA_008642245.1 Bassia scoparia
CAGAGCAACCTAATTGCATGTAAGAGCCAAAGATATGCAGATTGTGAACTAAAAATATTTTGATGATGTAATTGAGAGCTGAAACCTTTCATGTGTTTGTCATTTTATATAATCATATTTTGAGAAATGGATTAATGGTCATTAATATGTTAATTTTAAATACATTTTTTAGCTCTTTTTTCAGATTTTTTTAAAATATATATATWAAACTAAACACCAAACGTTCCCAATTCACTCAACGTAGCGTTTCCGTCCCATGTTTCGTATTGAATTTCGTTCCTTGTATCATTGATTTGGACTAGCCTCACCTTAATGCCAAACTTTATAATTGATAAAGTATATATGTTCTTTGCCTACAAAGTAGAGATCACTGAATGTTAAAATCTRTTTGAGTTTTACATTATCAACCCTTGCATATTTATGACTACACCCACTCTACACCCACTCTGGGAAGTGCAYCGAAGGAATGGGGAAGTCTAACCTTTCATATACCTCTTGATAAACTTTTTCTTTAGCTTGTCACCAACTCCTTTACCATCCTTATATGCTACAAGGGTTTCATCGTTCCTATATTTTTCCAAGGCTAGATAACATTCTCTTTTGTGTTTAATTACCACTTTCATCTTTTTCATTCCACCATGAAGTATCCCTATGCACGGTTCTCCCCCTTGATAACGCTAGACCTCTTTGGCCACTCTTAGGAAACAATTCTTAATTTGTGAGCAAGTTGCATTTGGATTCACCTTTRTCTCCTAATCCGCCTCTTTCATCACTTTCTCCATGAAAACCTTAGCATTTGCATCCTTATCCTCTGTTTGGATAGTAGGAAATGGAAGAAAACGAAGGGAAGAGAAAGGAAGAAGGACAATTTCTTTTGTTTGGGAAAAGATTTAATTAGACGATGGAGGAGAGGGATCCATTATCCCTCCTCCCTCTTTAACAAGCTTAATCCCTCCAAATTTGGAGAGATTTGGAGCGGCTATGGACCTCACTTTCCCTTCCCTTCCCTTCCCTTCCCTCCCCTTCCTTTCCCTCCTCCTTTGCTATCCAAACATAGCCTTAAGATCTACCACCTTATCCTTTGCCTCTCTTAACCTTACTTCTTCTTCCCACTTTCTTTCAAATGAATAGTCATCACCAAAAGACGGTGTTGGGCAATGCTGAAAATCTATTTTCTTTATTCGTTGTTCAAAAGGGAATGATTGATTGTTTTGTCACTAAGGTCTAGCGAGATCTAATAATTTTTTCTAGGCTACCCTTTGTGGTATATGCATCCCAATGGCTATCCCTCCTCCTTTGCTATCCAAACATAGCCTTAAGATCTACCACCTTATCCTTTGCCTCCCTTAGCCTTACTTCTTCTTCCCACTTTCTTTCAAATGAATAGTCATCACCAAAAGACGGTGTTGGGCAATGCTGAAAATCTATTTTCTTTATTCGCTGTTCAAAAGGCAATGATTGATTGTTTTGTCACTAAGGTCAACCAAGATCTAATAATGTTTTCTAGGCTACCCTTTATGGTACATGCATCCCAATGGGCTATGAATGTAGGGTAGAAATCTAATGCAAATGGAGTTGGGATTGATGGTTCTTTCCTTCTACTTTGACCATCATTGCTTGGATTATGTAAGCAATATTGTTGCCTCCATTTTATATTGACTAATGCTATGTTCAGTTCTACTTATTTGAAATATCATATAAGAAATTCAGATCAGATGAAATAAGAAAATTTCAAATCAAACCAGAAAATAACAAGAACGAAAAAGCAAGAATAAGTTCACATTAGAAACATTTAGATTACATCAGCTTAGAATTTTTTTGGATCAGACTAGACCATAATAAATCAGTTGAACTAAACATAGCCTAAGTGGGTTATTAWTTAATCCAACATTGTAATAGAAAACATTTAGGTGGCCATGTCATGGAAGACATTAAGTGGAACTCTAATTACAGCCTGCACATCAAGGTTGCCCCAAGTCGATTCTGAGTTCAACCAGATAATTTCAATTTTGTAGAGGAGATTAAATTAATAATGTTCTTGCTTCATGATTTGTCTTTCATGCCACATGCTTATATATTTGATGTTGGAGTAAAGTGGCATAGAATTGTCTTCTTACATTTTTTATATATAATCAATTTCATTTACTAACGTGCAATATGTAGACAGATGGATCAATATTCGGTGCGATTGTTGGAGGGTCTAGTGTTGAAGAACGCAAACGATGTGCTCATGAAGTAGTTAAACGGGATGTCTCAGGTTTATCTTCTGTTCTCTACTAGGACCTCCAGATGTCCTCCATCTTTTATTTTATTTTGCTCAATGCTCTCTTTTACTTTGAAAAGTTTGAAAAAGCAATTTATCTTTCAGCACATTTTATGCTGTTCGTTATCTTGGTGGAAAGAGAATTGTATAGTGCATATGCTGTTAAATGCTCAAGGCGCTTAAAGTCCATCCAATTCATCTCAAGGATACACACATACAGTTTAATGGGATATACTGTCATGCTGTCAGAACTGCATGTATCAAAATAATAACTTTTGTGGCTAGAAATATAGGAGTTGTTGGTTTGAAACTGTAAATTTGATCAGTGGGTAATTATAGTGTTAGTTTTTCTGCAAGTGTGACGTAGAAGGATTGTTTATCAATGATACTCCTTCTGTCGTCCCTTATTCTATTCAATTCTTTCTTCCTTTTTTTGAAAATGTTAATCTTTTATACATAGCATCACTGCAACATAATTTGTTAAGTTCCCAGTGAACCTTGATCCAGAATAAGCAAATTGGTGTGATGGTACACTTTTGAATTAGTTTAACATAATTAGGTATCACTCTGTTAGACTGTTAATCGTTCTGTGCACTGCCAATTAGGTATCACTGCTTAGTTATAAAGATGACTTAGCCGTGTCGTGTCGTGCTCCGTGCCATACTTGTGCGCCGAGGTTTGGTTTCAATTTTTTTGCCAAGTCCAATGTTCAGGTCATGTTGTACTTTAAGTATATAGTTACAACTCTTCCCTGGAGTCCTGGACATAAAATAATGTGCCATGCGTCGGGCTGTTCTGGCACCTGGCTATAGCCATCTTTTCTGAGTAATTCGCTTAGATATTCTTGGTGATAGATCCTGCAAGATATATATGAGTTGCTTTACTATGCTTGGGTTTTTGGGCAGTATCTAGCGTGATAGCATCCCAACCGCACCCGTGAAAGCAAGCATTACTTGGTGGCCTGGTGCACTATATGAAACTATGAATCTATGGCATTAATGAGAATTCTGTTGCCACTATTATCTTTAATATATTTGACAGTATACTGTTCACAATTTAAGGATTCCTACTGCCTGATATAACTTGCGCTCCAATTTGCGTACAGAAGAGAGCTCTACTTGTTTGGTATCCATAACTTAAGAGTGTTGAGTACTTTGGACATCATGTCCATTGCTTGCAACAATTCAATGTAGCTATTCCTTGTATTCTTCGATCCTCCCTAAGTCCCTATTCATACATATGTCACAGTTTTGCAATATTGAATCTCATGTGAAGTGCATGTTCATAAGCTTTCAGCATCATAGTTCGTTTTTGTATGTCAGGGTACTGGATTGGTGGTTTTGGCTATGGGGAAGCTATTGATGCACGACCTGCTCTTCTGAATGCTGTTACAGTAAGACRAAATTATTAACGTATATTGTGCTCGATGTGTTTTATCTCTCTCGCTTGTTAATTTCTATGTGACTATATGTATTTGCTGCCCAGGTGGTGTATTATATAAATGAAAGAAAGAATGTATTATAGGCTTTTTGATTTGGTTTTACTCATAGTGTCATAAAAACTTGCGTCATAAGTTACTGAAACTACAGGTGTAATAATATGAAGAATATCTTTGTTAAGTATTTGGATAGTGTTTGTTTTCATGATGAAAATAGCTTAAAACTAATGCTGAGCCTTTAAATTACGATTCTTTGTAACAAAAGGGTAGGGCGGTAGGCCAAGGTGATTATAAAAAATAAGGAAAAACTCCTCGAAAGTTTTCAAAGAAAGCATCTTAAAAATTCTAATTAGTGTASTTATWATAGTGATCAGCAAAGAATCTAATTTGATTCTTTCAACTTCTGTCGCTTGTGTTGATCATTAATTTCTTGTTGCTATTACAATGATACTTTTTCGTGTTCAAACTTCAAAGTGACATCAAATTCTTAATTTTAATTTTTTGATAGRACAGTGGCAAATATATGCAAATAATTTATAGATTTGCTATGATGTGAAATGCTTAGATTGTATTCATGTCCAAAGGGCTCAAATTCTTGAAAAGGTATATAACCAAATTTGTTTTCTACAATGTACTGCAAATGGGATTTAGTGGAATTAATTTCGTGCAAACTTGGTTTCAGCTTGAATTAGATGTTTTCACCAGTTCTACGCTATCCTCATGTGATAGGTGCTGCTGTATGATAAATAATTACAGTCAATTGTTAAAGACGACTCACACTGATAATTCCCCCAAACAAAAAACAAAAAAACCATGGAAATCAAAAATAAAAATATTCTTGAGTCACTTGCTAATTGTGGCATTCACAAAGACAATATACTGACCAYGGCCTTGTCCTGTTGGAAATTGGAATGAACTGAAATTAAGTGAATAATAATGTGAGGTAAACTAAACTGATAATAAGTCCAAAAACACAGGGCAATAATGTCAGAATGGATTCAGACATATCATTTGATTTATAAAACATACTTCTTTTTATTAGATGTTACAATTTTTGAATGATAAAACATCTAATAGAAAACAGTTGAAGTATTGCGGAGCTCAATGAATCAGATAAGATTGTAAGAGAAGTTTAACCTAGTATTTGCTTGTAGGTTCACTAATGTACTGAGGAGCATGATACTTCTGTAGTTCACATTGTTATAATTACCTTCTGGGTTCTACCTGTTATCTTGCTGTGCTCCGAATCTTATTCTGCTGTCTCACAAACAGGATTTATTGCCAGAGGATAAACCTCGTCAAGTTTCTGGACTTGGACTTCCAGGTATTTCTTTTACAAGAATAAATTTAAGGATACTTCTGATTGTTTATGGGATTTAATGAGATAACTAGCAGTTGGCAAGAGTTTATTACTTTGGCTGTTTAACTTTGATGATATTTTAGATACTGTGTCTGCCCCAGTCGTCATCTTTTTTAAACTTATACAGTATCACCTAAGTATTCACCATATGATATTTTGGCTCAATTGGTTAAACTGTCTCATTGTTTGCAAACATTTAATGTTCTTGTCTTTCTTTTCTTTCTGAATTTATTTTTAATATATAAATTATATCATGCAGAGGAGGTCCTTCAGGGTGTTGCTGCTGGTGTTGATCTGTTTGAATCCTCGTACGTACAATATTGTGGAGAACTTGATTGTGATGTTCTCTTCTATGTAACTTCTGATATCTTATGATTTACTCCACAATATGTAGGTATATATATCACCTTACCATTGGAGGCTATGCTCTCACATTTCCAGTTGACGATAGTGCTATCGGTATGCCAAATAGTTACCTTAGTGAAGTAGGAAGTGACCTGGCAAAGATTAATTTAAGAGCTAAATTTTACAGGTAAATTCCTGGTGTTGTTTAGATAGGCACAATTCAACCTTTTTCTTTTAAATGATTTTTTTTAAAATTATATTTTATGTATGACATGCTTTACATGATATCCACCAACTTTCCATGTACCAAGTATCCAACTTGACAGCCTTACTACACAAGCACATCATGTATTCATGTGTACTTAACTGAGACATAGCTATTAATTTCCTTCAAGAAAAGATGTCTATTCTTTCATTATTTTTTTTCCCTTTAACAGGAGGCAGAAATGTCAAAATGTATGACTCCTTTTACCATTTTGTATTTGCTGTTCGTAATGAATTAGATATGAAGTAATCAATTGAATAATAGTGATGGTTTTATGTTAAATGTATTGTCGTGAGTGCTGAAATAGCCTTGTGATGCTGAAAAATATACTCCCTCCATTTTTATTTAGATGCTCCACTTTTTCTTTCTATTTTTTTTTCAGATTCCTATACAAATTATGGGTAGGGGAGAGGTAGAGAGAATAAAGAAAAGGAGCCTATGTGGTTGGAGAGAGATAGGGAGAAACTATTGACCAAAAAAAGAAAGGATTATATCTAAATCAAAATTTCCCAAAACGGAAAGTGTAACATAAAAAAATAAAAAATGGATGAAGTACTTCATTTGTTCTCTTTAAATTGCTACATTTGGACTTCTGCACTATTCACATACCCTTCACTGACCAGATGTTATGTTTTATGCATATCCTCATTGGAGTTTTATGCTTCAAATATGGCCATTTTAATTTCGCTCATCTCTATYACCAAGTTCGTTTCTGTACAAGTTGTGTACATTTTATGACTTCTTTTGTATTGCGGTTGAAAGAGATTTTGATGCATGTTAATGAGTTGTGGAGTTGAGTGAAGTGAGATTGATCTTTTTGACATTTTGCTTGGCCCAGAGAGTATTTGTGATGGGTTTGAGCCAGATATTTGGCTCCCAAAGTGTGACTTAGCCAATCTAATAATGTGAAATGAAACAGTGAGGATCTGCTTAGTTCTCAAATTGACCTTTTGCTTTTGATGATATACTTAATGAAAGGTGAGAGTCATATCTAGACTAAGTGTGATAATAATAGCAACCTAGCACTTTTCAAAATACAGTCTGTTTTTTTTTTTTTTTTTTGAATTAAATAAATAATGAAAAAAAATTATCCTTTTCAAATCATGTGCTTGTGAAAAAATAAAATAATATTTCCTCCATTTCATAAAGCTTTCCTCCATTTCATAAAGCTCGCTGTGCTTTCTATTTTATGATATTTTACATTGCTTGCTACACTTCTTTTTTGGACAATAAACCATCTCTATCTTTCTCCCCTCGCATGGGTCCTTTTTTCTTTTAACTCTCTATATCTTTRCTCTCCAAAAATTTCCTTAAAAGACCATGAATTGAGAAGTAATATGAAACGGAGGAAGTAATAAATTTGTCTCCATCTCTTTCTCTCTGTGTATATCCTCCTCTTCTTCTATTTCGAGGTAGTCCACAGCAGAAACTAAATAGCAGGTAGTTATTGACTATCATTAGCTGCCCAAAATTGGCAATAAGGTTGTTTTGGATAGGTTTATTCTGGTATAAGGTATTTGCTAAAGCACCTCGGCACATTGAGTAGTTCACTAATCATTTCATCTTGCTTAGGCGAGACTATTTCATTATTTGTATCACTGTTGTTTCTTGTTCTTAAATCCTTTCTAGGAGAGATTGTTTACCCAGCTCTTCTCAACTCTCTTCGTCACACTTCCACTGTTTCATTGCCTAGTTTTTATTTTGATAATCTGCTGTGATTGCTGATATCTATATTAAGATGTTGATGCACTTGCTCAATTGAAATCTTCTCATCGCAGGAAAGATACATCACCAATTGCTGAGAAATGCTCCTGTTATACTTGTCAAAATCATTCCAGAGCCTACATTAACCACTTGCTCAACGTCCATGAGCTGCTGGCCCATATCCTGCTAGAAATGTATCATTTGTTTTGTTTGTATGATTTATTTATTTATATCAGATCCAGCCTTTACTAATATTTTTTTTTTTGCAGTCATAACACACACCATTATCTGAAATTCTTTCGTAATATCAGAGAAGCTATAAAAACCGGAAAGTTTGAAGAATTCCATTGCATGTTCTTGAAAAGGAGGCGAAATACAGCTGCTGAGACGGTTAAAATTATGCAATGCAATGTAGCATAAACAGTTCCAAGCAAAGCGGCGGAAATGATGGTAGTTGAAGTGGCTGTTGGTGTGGTGTACATTGGTTACATCCAATACGGTAGATGTTTCAGATAAATGCTCAAGGAGGGACCGATGAAGTGAAGTAATCAAAGATAAATCTAATGCCAATTAGGATCCCTTTGTAGTGTTATTTGTTGCTGATCTTTTCTAATACCACTATTACAGGATTATAATACCACTATTTACAGTGAATCTGATAAATTATTGGAATTTTTTGCAAACATAAAACTGTTGTCATTTCGAACAATCCTGAACAATCATTAACTATACTTGCTTGACGGCATTTGAGTGTTTGTTAGAACCCTCAAATGGTCCATCACGTCCACGATGGTCTACTTCTAGTGATAGGGTTCACCTCCTTGATTTAAAAAAGTTCGACGTCGAAGTGATGATTTGCAAATTCGGAAATTTCCATGATTTGCAAATTCTCTTGTAAATAACAAACAACTTTTGTTAAATAATGGGAAATAACATGTAGGAAGTAAAATACAATGAAATGCCTATTTCTATGACAATCAAAGAGACTCAAGAAGCAACTTTATCTTTCTGAGTGGGACTGTATTCCAAAACCCCTAAACATAACAAGATCAAGCAAGAGATGCATGGGTGAAAGTGAAATGATGATTTCACCCCCAAACCCTAGTAACAATTGCTCACAATCCATTATAAACTAAATAAAAGACAAGGAAAAGGGTGATCATAGACATGAATACYTGATATAGAAATATAGCTTTAAAACAACATATATGCAATGAACACTAAAAGTTTTCATCAAAWGCTTAATAAAAACTTGAACAAAGTAGTTCAATCATTCAATGGTTACAGAGTATGTAGATACTAGAGCTTAAATATGGAACAAGAGATATAAAGATCACTTGAGAGTAACGCTCTGTTTCTTTGGATTGAAATAAATTGAACTAAAWTAAACTGACCTGAACTAATCTGAATTGAACTAAATTGAAATCAACTAACCTCAACTGAACTAAACTGAATTGAAATATTTAAGTTAGAATTAGTATTTTAAATTATTGATTAATGGAATTAGCATATTCAGCACGCGATGCGTGGGTGGAATTATAAAAATGTTTTGTCCTTAACCCAAGACGGCCAATGATAAGACACCCCTTGCAACACACAAGTCAAATCAAGAGAGATAGGACCCTGACATGCTCTAAAAAAGGCAAGTTCCCTTACACCGAGCACCTTTTCCAGGCATTTAGCACCTCAAAAAGTAAGTTTAAATTTTCAAATAATTTTAACTTATTTTTAGACATATTTTTAGAATTTTTCGGGATTTTTCTAAGCATTTTTGTGTTTTTTCGGAGTATTCGACAATTTAATTAATTTTCCAATAATTAATTAAATCATCAAAACAGCTCTAAAATTCACGAAATATTAACACAAAATACAAAATTTCACAAGGAATTTTTAAATATTTTTTCCATATTTTTTCGATTTATGGTTTAATATTTATGAATTTCTTAAGCAAAACACAAAARTGAGCGAAACGGAAGCTTCTGGAACCTTCCTTGGCCATGGCTTTCTCCCCAAGGATGTCCACATTCATCCRCTATCTTCTCACGCATGCTTGAGCATCGGTTAAGGTAGAAATCAATTTTTACCAAAAAGAAAACCGACAAAATAAGCTAAACTAAGCAAGTTTGGACCAGAAAAAAGAGGAAGAACCTAGGCGCAATTACGCCCAGTTTTGGGCGTAATTACTCCCATAATCCTTCCTTTTTTGGTCCTTGTCTATAAATACAACACCCCCACGGCCATTTTGCAACTTTGGACGCCTCATACACTTGTTTMTATCTCTCTCCCACGTCTAAACTCTCCCTCTCTCACACAAATACACTCTCATATACACATAAATACATTCAAATACTTCCAAAAACACTCTTTTGCATTAGATRTAGGAGGTTCTAAGGGTTCTAAGGCTCYACAAGGTTTCCCAAGGATCCGAAGCTACGTCCTTGGTCTTCGACATCGTGTTGCGAGGTAGGTTTGAGGCCAACGTCTCAATTCTAAACCCCTTTTTGCATGCTTGTTTAGAGATTCGACTTTCTATGTAAATTTGCATGTAATATTGACTAACAACAACTTGACAATTTAAATTAAAAGCAACCTTCAGGCATAATTTTCAATTCCTCGCATGAGTGCTTGCATTCTTGTCTCACACTCTTAGTATGCTTTAACAAAGACCGGCAAATTTCGTGTTCCCGAGCCTAATAAAACAACTATGGACAACCGGCATTAGGCTCTTGGAATACGGAATTAACAACACATGCCACAACAAACTAGACACTATTTGCATAGTATTCTGTTAACCAACTCGGCTAGTAACTTTGCATGTTTAGGGTTTAAAACGGAAACATGTTTGTTGTTGTCTTTTGGACAATGAACTCGCAATAARTGAGTAGAYGCCGCTAGACGCGGGGGGTGTTGTGCACTACTTCACCCTTACCATTGTCCCCTAATCTAGACTTTTGGTGCACTACCAGACTTGGAGTCCTTCGCCTTGCTTTGTGCAATTATAGGCAAGGCTTAAACCGYGTTCCGCAGCTTCCCGAAAGAAGTGCGGTGGCGACTTCCTTTATTTWTTTCGAGTATAAACACACAACTCCAGGCATACTCACAATATGCAAAAGGCAAGAATTCAATTCTAGCAAATAAACCGAGCCGCCCTTAAATTGTACCCCCTGGAGCAGAGGGACCGGTCCTAGTCCGGTCCGTTAACGCCCCGGTGCCCATACAATTTTCTGGTGACTCCGTTGGGGAATTCACTAAAGCTATTACCTTAAGTGATGTGTGGACAATACTCGAATTGTTATGCGATTTCGGCGTCCTTAAGACGGGCATTGTGATAGGCATCCTACATTGCACGAAACTTAGGTCGTTGGCACTTAGTTTTTGAGTTTCCGTTTTTCTAGGCAACATGTCTCATATAAGTGTGTTCTACACTTGAGACAAGACCGAGGGGGGCTCGCTTAAGATTGGCGCTGGTACACTACCTATGTAACCAACTCTTAAGCTTGATGCCCATCCCCACCATGACGTGCGACTGCATGCCCTACAAAGCCGTAATGGTTTAGACCTCCTTTMATCATCACAYCGGGCTGGATGTGTTAAGGATCATTCTYAGCCTAGTCATGGGACCCTCTTGGACACCCGGACCGACCTGTTCGATAACGTAGCAACTGACTCTAGGTGGCTGGAATTTTGTTTATCATTTTGCATATAGAGTTCATGCTAGTGTGACAACGTGCTACGTGCTTTTAGACTAAGGACCCTAACTTTTCATACATAAACAAAATGAGTCATGTAACATTCCTCATATAGCAAGGTGATCATTCCTTAGGCGTTGTAATGACGAATTGATTGTAAATTAGAGTCATTAGGCGTTTCGTCTTTGTTAAGTCATGCAATTGTAAACGGACGTCGGACCTTTGAACTTCGCCTTTTCAAAAAAAAAAAAAAAAGAAGACCAAAAAAAAAAACGAAAAACTAATGACAAAATAAAAAGGTGAAAAATGAAAATAAAAGGCGAAAGGCAAATCCCCGACGTTCATGCACTTTTACATTTTTGAGTCAGTCAATAGGCAAGGGAATGATCACTCTTAAGACATGCATTGCATCACAGGTTGATTTGACGTGGAACTTAACTTTTGGTCCATGTGCAAACAGGGTAGGCACCAACGGTTTGAGCTCGTAGACATAGGGTTCGTT
>SNQN01001502.1:1607-16084 GCA_008642245.1 Bassia scoparia
CCGAAGGTATTCCCTATCCCCACAAACTCCTATTGCGAGACAAAAACTAACTTATCACCCTCAAAAACAAGTTTCACACCAGCTTTGTTTAAGAGAGCATAGAAATTAAGTTTCTACGAAGGGAGGGGACATACATTACATTTTGCAAAGACAAAGATTTTCCAGAATTGAGCCTTGAGGATGACAGATCTTTTGCCAAGCACTTTCAAAACTGCTGTGAGTTTCCCATAAGACTTGTTCGCCTTGATTAGCCTCAACAAATCAACAAACAACTCCTTATCTGCACAAAATTTGGTGCCCCTGTATCCACAATCCACTTCAGTTTTATCTCCACTAAATTAATTTCAAGAACTATAGCAGCAATAATATCATGAAGAATTTTCAACAATAGAGCATGTATTATGTTATTTTTGGTCATTATTGTGGTCCTTGGCGTTGGTTGCATTGCCACGCTTTGTGGCCAGCCAGCGCACACACATAGCAAGTTGGTTCGATTTCAGCCCTTTAGAGGATTTCTGAAGTTCTTGCCCTTCTTTGTTCTGGACTCCCAACTACTTTTTCTGGTTCTGATTGTTATTGCCGCCGGCTTCTTCCCTTTATTGTTCCTGTCAGAAATTTTTACAGAAGGCTCAACAATGCTTAGCCTTAACAGCAAGTTTCATTAGAAAGGAGATGCCTTATCCTTGAGGCGATTAGCCTTTTCAATTTCATGTTGTCGATCAATTCTCCAACGTCATATCCTTCTTCTTGTGTTTGAGATGGTTGCATAACCAAAACCAAGAATCAGGAAGCTTTTTTGATCAGCACGTTGGCCTGCAGCACCTCGCACATCTTCATTCCTTCTGTCAAAATATCAGCAACAAGGTTCTCATACACATGAACCTACTCCATGATGGGTTTACCATCAACAATCTGGAATTGGAGCCAACTTTTCAGTGACATACTTCTTCTTTCCAGCATCATCGGAACCGTACTTCTTCTCTAGAGTCTCCCAAATTGACTTGCAGACTTGTTGTTGATGACAGATCAACACGGCATTGGTCATATGGCTTAGCAGATGCCCTCTGACCAACTTGTTGTGTTTTTCGTACTTAGCAATCTTCTGATCAGTTCGGAAGAAGAAGCCGTCATCGGCCAAATAGTTTGGGCATTCTTCCATTAAAACATAATCGATCTCCAATTGTTCAAAGAAGATCAAGAGACCGTTGAGACCAACGTTGAAATTTGTTCCAATACCAAGGGTTCGAGTTGCGACAGATCGGATGAGTTTTGATAAGAGTAGAAGAGTCCATTTCTGAAAATACAGCAGGAAATTTGCTTCTAAATTGTAAGAAAAAATGGTGTGTACATAAATCAGATGAATAAAAGCGATAATTTGAGATGACAGGATCTGTCCTAGAACTACCGTCGCGCAATATTATGATTGAAGAACCAAGTCCTAAGTTTAGAAGCAAAATTTCGCCCCGACTAGTAGCAAAAGGCATACGGCCCACAGACTTTGCCCAAACGATTAGGCACCACACTCTCCCAATTCGTGCACTCGAGAAGGAGAATATCGGAACACTCAATAAATTACATAATAGCCAAGATAAAGTAAGGGAGGCAAGAAATAATGCTCGCTCTCTCACGCACTCTCTCTCTGCCTCACTATGAACGCAAAAGAAGAAAAAATATAATCACTCAGTACAACTACGAGGAGATAGACGCCACAGCCAAACACGGGACAAACCAAAATTCGCAAAAAAACACCCACACCCACAACAGAACCCGAAACACAACACCACACAAGCACTCACACCACGCGCATCTATGGCATATAATACCTTCGGAAGACGAGACATCACCGGGCTAATATCACCAAAACGGTATACAGATATTAACTGCTGTACGCCAAATAACGCAATGCAACCCACCGACACCACACACTGGCATCGTACAAAACCACACCACACCCACACCTCACCCCGCAATCGTGTCCACGACCGCCCGGCCCCGCCGACGGGCGACGGCCAACATATCGCAAGAAGACGCGTGGGCGCTCTCACCAGCCATAGCGGTTTCAAAATGATCCGCATCGACCACAAAATCGCAAAATACAAACCGATAATCATCCGCCGATGATCCGCCTAACCGAAAAAAAATATTGCGCGATATCCGCACTCCCCCGCTCTCGCGCTCTCACTTTCGAATTTCGGAATCGGATATCCGACAATTTCGCAGATAACAGACCGCATTCGGATCGGTCTACACCGGATACGGAACCCAGACAAAAATATCCGAATTCTACTCTCACAACCTAAATTTAACTATAGGAAAAATAGAAGAAAAATAGGTAAAATATATCACATTTGCTCCGCGATCCCGATTGATCACGACCGAAATCTTCGGACTATCCGATCCGACCAATATCGCAAATGACGATCGCGCAAACCACACAAAAGTTCCGCGCACCTCGGAATCGCGCACAATACCAAATAAAGAATACTCGGATATATATACGGACAACAAGAGACGATATCCGAACAATTTCGGATCGGATCCACCGATCCAAAAACCCGGATAATATAAACCCGCTCAGCACATATATAACGGAATAATAGAGATAATATCGACTCGGAATCGCATACATAACACCTAATTTACCAATACCACCTCCTCACCCCCAAGCCACCTCACCACCAATCACACGCACTCGTTCTCAAAAAACGCAATAGAAAACTGTTGCTTACCTACCCCTCTTCTATGTAGAGACAAAACACTAAAAACAAAATACCCTCATTAACAGAGCCTCTCACCAGGATAAGAATCGTAACCTCAGCTCTCTACTTATCTTATGTATGAACTTGTCGCGATATATAGTATAGATAGATATCGTCACATGCTATCCTTCTACTCAAAGACAACGACCTATGATAATCCACCTCATTCATTATAGACACCTCTCATGCCAGGCAACAAACCACTTTCATCAGTAACTCGATCGCAACAATGACCTAAGACATTGACACATCGCACGAAAAACCATATACCACACTCGAGAAAAACATTCAAAGAGATGACTTCATTGACACTGTTCTATTCTCACATGGTCAGACTTTTCCTAAACGATTTGTTATTTCAGTTTAAAACGGAGTTTACCTTTGGCAATAAAGGACCTATACGAATAATCCAACTGTTAAATGAGTTTATATTTGGGTTCTATATTGAATTAAACTATTTCTTTTTCATTTTCGTTGCAAAATATAATTTTAGCCTTAACGTTTGAACACCATTTCGGAATCATTTCAATATTCTCTGTATCTTCAATTAAATATTTTTACAGAAAAACGAAGAATTATTGGCGGTGTTACATAAAAATAATTTCATATACGTATTGCGTGCGCCGATTTAACACAACCCTAAGTAATTAGGGGCAGAAAAGCTTACCAATACAATCCATTTCCATCTGTCGTCGTATAATATACCTACGAACGACCCCCAATTTCTTGTTTATGGTTATAATTACTGGTAGGAATAAATTGGGCATAGCTTCAGTTTACACAGTATCAGAGTCCAATTGAAGCGGGTAGAAATTAGCCAGAAGTCACTACTCATTTCAGTGTTGAATCTGTTAATGCCCTCCAAATTCAATGGAACAACACCTGAAGCCAACTGCTCAATCAAATGGCCAAACAACGTCGCGGTGTAGCCCAGAAACTATCACCTGTGAATTCACCCTGCTCTAAGCTGATAATTTTACAAATCAGACTTTTGAAATCACTAAATAAAGAATATTATATAATTCACAAGGGACATCATCTACTGGACCATGGATAGTGGAACGGTAGACAGCCCTCAAGCAACATGGATGGAAGAACTTTTTGGTGAATCAGATACAACATGGCCCTGAAGTTCTCCATCATTGTGCAACTTCTTTTTCGAGGGCTATGTGCAACTTTGAAGAAACACATTCTCAAGGCTTCAGAAAGTCGGGGGGGTTCTATTGGATTGGAGATCTGCATTTTCTAATTCTTGTTGTAACAATTCAGCTGCTTCTATATTCTAGTGACTGCAAGCTCATACCCTGTTAAGAAAGATCAGACACATCAGTTAATGACTGAAGATATTTCAGCCACAGCAGCATTAGATGTGTGGTTAACGTACGTTATTAATCGTATAAATATTACTGTGTTAATGGCAAAGAACAAACATGTGCTCTGTTTGCTATACCCTTAAACAAGCTCACAAAGCATACAAAGGGCAAAAACTGACATAAGCCACAAATGTAAAATAAAGGTGCTGAATAAGTCTCTTAAATATTATTTAAATACTACACCTACATCATATATTGTAACTATGTAAGAGCTTACTTTCAACATGCAAAATATTCAATCAAAATTTGGGACTAACAAACACAGCCAAGTACAGTGTCACCAAGGTCCAAAACCATTATCATACTTTTTTGAGGTTTTCAATGGTAAAACCCGAATTGAATGCTGCAAAAATTGCGTCTCACATGACAAGTAATTACAAAATTCCATGACATTTTGGTTTTTCATGTTATACACTTGTACCGTCATTTTGAATGTTACATTGTATAGACTTAGCATAAAAGGCCATTTTCGAGCTGGAAGATCAATTTGACTATGCGCAACTAATTATCATGTATCACAGGCTGCACAGCACAATCAAGCTATAGTGAAAATATCAAAGAAAAAACTAAAATGATGACATTCACTTTTATTATATGGCATTCCTTCGTACAGACTGTGATTCAAATAGATCACTTCCATGTGTAACGCCACAAACCATGTAGAAAAGCCAAACACCACAGGGCACCCATGTGTTATTTTGATGAATTAAGAACAAGCTGTAGAATTATTATGAGAAAAAAACCTCTTACCAATTAATATAGATAATTTTTGTTATATGTCGTTTAACTTATAGAAGAAATGGATGATAAATTAAGAGAAGCGACCAACAATGCATATTTTCTATATCATAAAAAATGAGAGAGCTCCAGAACCCCAACCTAAGACATTCATCAAATTACATAAATAAGAAAAAAGTGATGGAAACAATTCATTACACATACATATAATACCTAAACCTTTTTTTAAAAAAAAAAAAAAAAAAAAAGGATATCTAAAAAAAGGGGAAATTGCTCATATTCCCCGAGGTTTAGCTAAATAACGTACTATTATCACTCTTTAGAGTGGCAAATCTGAGATGGATAATTAATGCGGTCCAAAAATATAATGTAATTGAGTTTATATTTATTGAGTCAAATGCAAATGGTCTAATTTTATTAGAAAATATGGAAAATTGCCAAATTTTATAATTGAAAATTAGTGTTTTGTAAATTCAAGRGAGACCCCACTTGGTACAATGTGGCTCCGCCAGTGCCTCTCTATTTTCCGAGCTGTCTAAGGTACCCTTGAACTTTGAAGTATATGAGAAAATCACCATTTTTGAAAGTTTTACATTATTATTTCACTTGTACCCCACTTTGTCAATCTAAACTCTATCTATAAAATAGAAATGATGAAAAAAATAATTTACCTATATGGAAATTTAATGTTTGAATCGAATTTTTTCGTAATTGTTTAAATGTATGTAATTTTTAGCTTTTTTACAATAGTTTAGTTTTTTTTTTTTTTTTTGAGGTTATAGGGTTGAAGGTAAGTGAAATAATAATGTATAGACTCAAAAAATGATATTTTCTTAAATACCCTTCATTAGGAGTACCTCCAGGGAAAATATCAAAGCATAGGGTGCAAAACAGAGAGGTATATGAGTTATTTGGTCAAACATCAAGAGTATATAAGGAAATTCCCAAGAAAACAAAAAACCTAGATCTTAAAAATATTTTATGTAGTACTCCATCCATTTRTTAATGTTGTATTCTTGTATACATTTGGAATCTAAAGAAATTTAAATTGGGTAAAAAGTGGTAGAACAATTTGAAACAATGGGGGTATATTTTAATAATTCATATATGATTTTGCTAGCCTTATAATGAACCAGTGCTGCACTGCCACCGTCATATTCTAGTTTTCCTTTATTTTGCACCCAAAAATAATAATTCTAGTTTTCCTTTATAAGAAAGGTCATGAGGATTGTAAATATTGTTTCATATTTTTCTAGTTGTATGAAGAGTGAGGACTGAAATTAGAGATGGTAATCCAATCCATATCCAATTCTAGCCCAGTTTGATAGAAATAATTTGATTCGAGTCCGAAAGAAACTCAATAAATCCAACTTCGCTAATCAAATTCGACCCGAGTCATAACATCTGACAAGTTGGCAAGTTGGCAACATCATGAAGAATATTTTAGACTTTACTACTTGAATGTAAAAAAGACTGCCATGATAACCCTAGTTAGCGGTCTAACAAGCTGTCAGGCAACATCATGAGGAACATTCTTCAGGACCTCACTAGATTAACCCCGAAGCTACATGAAATCAGTGTATACGGACTAATAGGACTCACTGGACTTCACAAAGTATACTAGACAGTCAACAATGATGTGCAGAAATAAGGAGTTCCCACTTCCCACGAAGATCTCATCTCTTGTCTGTACAACACCTAGTTAATCACAAGATTCACAGGCCATCATAGAAAACTAAGCTTCAAGTTCCAACTGCACAATCAATTTCRGACTTCTGRAGCTTGCCTCAATTTGATTTTCTCGAGTAAAGGGAATGCCAATAATAGATGTTATATATAAAGCAAACATCCAAATTTGGTCGAATAATTTTTGTGAAGACCTTTTTGCCCCCAAAGGATACTATTAAAAAAATTAGAAAATACAATAACTAAATATAAAAAGAGTAAATAAAAATAATACTCCCTCCGTACCACGAAAAATCCTGGCAATTACTGTTCATACGCTTCCCAATGCATGTTTTGTATCATTTATATCTTTAATTGCATATTTGTAAAAATTGTAACAATTGAATATTAATAATCTATCTCAATTATACAACGTAATCGAAACAATGTAACCTCACATACTATATTTTATTATACATTAGTAGTTATTACAAGATTCTCTTCACTTGCGAATAGTCAAAAAATTTAATGGCATGATCTTCGTGGTACGGAGGGAGTATATCTTTCCAAAAAATTAAAAACAATAAATTAAATGACTAATATAAAAATGAAATAAAAACGAAATATCTAACAAATTAATAACATCACTAAATATAAAAGTAGAAAATAAAAGAATATTCTTATCCAAAAAAAATTAAAAAAATAAATTAAACAACTAAATAAAAACAATAAAATAAAAACGGAAATATCTAACAACTTAATAACATCTAGATCTAAGAACAACAATAAAAAATATATCTTTTCCATAACTTTCAAAAAAATTAAATAACTAAATAAAAAACAGTAAAAAAAAAAGGAAATATCTAACAAATTTATAACTTCTAGATCTAAAACACAATAAAAAAAAAATTATCTTATCCAAAAACCTAAAATAGAAAAATCTTATGTAAATAAAAATTTAAATAGAATAACAGAAATAATAAATTACTCTTCTATCTTAAAAAATTTAGTTTTAAAAACTTAAAAAAAAAAAAAATACCTATTTATCTCATTTAAAAACAAAAAATAAAGTAGAATCCTTAACTTAAAAAACACAAAAAAATAAAAAAAAATTGACTATTCTAAAAGGCTATACACGCATTGCGTGCATTTCTTACTTGTATCATTAAAACAAAGAAACCACCACACCTAGACTAATTGCTCTTGAGAAGAAATTTAGTGCCAGCTTTCCAATGACAATACAACATTTGCAGTTCATACTCAATCATTAACCCAGCTTCTCTTAAAATAGAAGATATATTGTCTTATTATTCTTCAATTCTATGCTTTTAGCTAGCTCTCTAATCACCAGCACATTGAACCAATCAACCAGATTCCACTTAACAATACAAATTCAAGAGTAGCTCAAGTCTTCAGTCAAAAGCTGTGCAATTTAACTGCTGTACACAGTGAATAAGTTGAGATACTGGAGTAGCCATGCTCAGCAAAGCCAGCAGCTATAAGGATTCTTTGAGGTACAAAGACTCAAGAGCATTGAAGAAGATTCCCAAGGCTCAAAGAAAGTAGCACAGTGATTTATTATTTTGGTGTACATTCAGTACACCTTATTGTAACAAACTTCAGATTCATTATTGTCAATTTGTTGTTTACGTACCTGCTGGGTATGAGCGGTGTGATTGTGATCTTGATTTACTGCATAGCCTGAGTTGCACTTGTGGCTGAGACATTCTATAATATGGTTCTTTCAGTTCCATCTTTCCAGAAGAAGTCTGAAGGATTCCTCCTTGCTCAGCGCAGCTCCCACATTTTAGCTACATGAGAGTACAGCATCATCAACTACTGTAAGCAAAAAACAATACATATACTTCCTATGTTCTTTTTGTTGCATCCAATAGAGAATGCAAACGATTTTAAGGAAGGAGAAGATGAGGGAAAAAAAAAAAAAAAAGGGGGGGGGGGGGGGGGGGGGGACGGACGCGTGTAGTAGAAGAGGAGCAAGAATATATCACCCAAAATAAAATGATGGGAATTAATTGAAACTTCCAAAAATGGAAATTGGATCAATTAATTTGGAACTCCAAAGATAGAGGAGTAAATAATAAAGAATGGAGGAAGTATATAAAAAAGAAAATGAGGATTATAAAGGCGAACCTGACAATGTAAGTATAAGGTATAGCTCTGATTATTGTGGGCAACCATCGCGAAGATGCCAGTAATTTCTTGTCCAGCCATGACATAAATGGGTTGTGAGAGTACACAGCGTAATTGGTACCAGTGTGTAGTTGGTGACCAGGTGCAGTAGTGAGCCACCTCTGGACAGACAACTGCACAAAGGACAAAAGAGTAATCAGTTTGCCTTTCGGCGTACAACACAGTGCAAGTGCACAACATTGCAATACTCAGCAATCTCCAATCAATTCAATCAATTACCTCCATTAAACAAAACATCAAACCAACAAGCTAAACCATGCACCCTTGTGCCCACTGTGGCGTAATTTTAATGGAATGTCCAATTTCATACAACTGCTCCTCCTGCAAAACAAGTGCTCCAAGGGTAAATAAAAACTAAAAATGAGAAGCTAAAGGCTCACTGGAATTTGAAAAGGCAACAACAAACAGCTGGGGAAATTGTCTGGGGAGACAAGCAAACAGCTAAAAGCATCTGAATCTTCTAATGTCAGAGAAATCATTGAATATAAGTAATTTATAGTAGAAAATTTGAAAATATGGAAGTCAAGAGAAACATAATTTTTGAAGGAGAGAAAAGCTTAAAGAAAATCACTTGAAGACTAGAAAACCCACTCAAAGGATATGTTGAGTGATAATCTCTCACTAATTCCAGACTAGTATCAAGAACCTCTCACCAATCCTTAATGCCTCTACAGTTTGCGTAACCAAAGGACTATTTACAGTTACTTCTAAACAAATCATATAAAGCTAGGCCATCGAGCTGGCTCCAGGCCCATCATTTATGGCCACATYCTCTACGACAATGCAAACTAAGACAGGACAGCGGATAACAAGCCTGCAAGCACGCTAATCTTCCCCACGGCTGCGCAGAGCTTCAGCTTCATCTACAAAGCTTCCCACTTTCCATCATTCCCACAAGCATGAGCAAGTCAACCAAGTATCACATAACAAAGATAGCATCCGCGCTGATTTGAAACAAAATATGTTCGAAAAGCAGCAGAAAAGTAGTCCACAAAAAAGCTAAGAAACATATTTCACTGCACCTTGACTTCATGAGCCCTATTGCATAAAATACAAGTATGACCAATCAGAATACCCAACTCACCACTGGAAGCACTCACCTCCAGAGCATCTTTTGTTGTTCTCTACTTCTCCCTCTCAAAAGTTAATTCACAAGTATATGCTGATCATAAACTAACTTTAAAAATCTGATCCATAACTATAAAAAATTAACACAAGAACCAAAATGTAAAGACATTGTTTCAATTGATCGCTGTACCAGCGAATCATCAAGAGTGTTTAAGTTCAACTTAACAAAGAACCTACATTTCAAAATATTATGGAACATGATGTCTCTTCTATAAGTGGTTGTTAGAGCATGTGCAATGGGCCACTCAAATTGTCCCCAAAATAAAGTTGGTGCACCAATTTACTTACTTAACCATTGTGGGAGGTTACTCATGTTTTGGGAAAGTAAGTTGAATGGTAACCTCCCCAAATTTTTTGCACCAATAACAAAACAACATTTGTCACTTTTTAAAAACCTTTTAGTTTTAGAATTTGCTAATTAATTTTATGCAATATTTAAAACTCTAAAAAATTAAATAATTGCACCAATAATCCTTTTTTTTAATCCTCTACAATTTGAGTACCATATTGCCATACTTTTTCCAAAATAAAATTAACTCATGTTCCCCRAATTTTAGAGAATAACATTTTTAAGTAAGTTGACCATTGTAGGATAGTTACTTAGAATTGGGTAGGGTAGATTAAAATATTAGTGGTTTATGATGTGTCAAGAGGAGAGAGATGATTAAGGCACCCTACCATTGTACATGCTCTTAAATAAAACCAGAAGAAACAGCAGGTAAGGCTCCCAGGATAGTTAAAGTAGAGAAGAAAAAAAGACTCTCATCTCCCAAGGCAAGGTCACATCCCCTATGTGTTCCGTCAGCTTATAGCAAACACAAACTAACTGTGGATCACTTTTAAATATGAATCATATAGTCCAAAAGAACTGTGATCCAAGGGTTGAAGTGGAATTTTCCCAACATACCAAATTGTCGAGAAATGAAGGCAAAGCCCAATGCAACACCAACAATATGCCATTTCTATGATAGCACAACTGCTACATGGTCACAGCCATATCAGACTTTAAACATTGCATATTCAAGTTCGGATTAATGCATTTCTACACACTCAACAAATCAGTTGGAAAAGCAGCAACTTTTGAATCTCGGTTCTTGAATTCATGTGTGAAAGGTACCTAAGTCTTATCAAATAGTTTTCGAATTCCCAAGCAACAAACACAATATTTATGGAAGATGTTAAAATAAACGTTACATAATGTTACCATTGTCAAACTAGTGTAAATGAATTATGTTTCCCTTCTCAACTATGAAACTGGAAACTGTTGTCACTCCACTAGAATACCAAACAACCACTAAAAGTAGCACATTCTCCTCCTTATCCAAATCTTTTTCATTCCATTTATAGTGATCATCATACCGAGGGCCAGCTAGAATTAATGTAAGACCTTTAGCGAAAAAAATAAAATAAAATAATAAAAATGAAACAAACTCTATCACAAACAAAAACTTAGATCTTGAAACCTTCTCAATCCCTACCAAAAGGATGCTTCCTCCCATGAATGTTATTTAAACAATTACCACTTATTGTAAAAAGAAAACAAGAAATAATTACAGAAAATGGAAGCATTTCCCTTGCAAGAGAAATCCCCTGTGCAATGGTAAGAYATTAGTCTCTCCATTCTTCATATCATTCCTCCTTTTCTTATCTAGAGATCAAATTTCAAAAACTTTGACGAGAAAGTTCATATGCTACCTAAGAGAAGTTACAATTCATGAGATATTGTAAGATTCGCAGCTCTTCTCAATTGCAATTTACATGTACCAAAATTCAATTATACATGGTACATGAAATATTGTATTTACTATCATTAGAACATTTGGATTGGGTGAAGAACATATGTTGGAGACATAATTTAAATTAAGTAAATACTAAAATTCAAGGAATGGAGAGAAAGAAGCATTGGGAGGGTAGCTTAGGTCTGATAAAAGCAATTGAAGAAGAAGTACCTTGCTATCGAGAATTTCCATTTGGCGAATATCGATTAATTCCCTAAAATTGATTGTAATTTAACCAGGAATGAATTTTCACATTAAAGTAGAAAATACATTTGTTTGAGTCCATTGTATAAGTCTCTTTTGCAAATGAAAAAAAAGCACAATGTACAGGGAAAAAGTAAGACAACTGCAACTCAATTAAGAATTAACCTTAAATAAGAATTCCAAAACATGACATATAGCTGGCGCCACAAGAACCTTGGTCAAAGGCTCTACCACAGGCTGCAAACCAGCAACATAAAAACAGAAAATGTTATTGAAAAACAATAAAAGGAGCAAAATTAACCCAAGAACCTGTAATCACAACACCACAAATATTTGGAAGAACCAAGCTAGTAAGAATGAGATATCAGCAATATCTAAAAATAGTAAAACACAGCAACCATTAATCTGATCAACTAGAGAAATAAGTTGTAGATTCTCATAAGACATTGTGTATGTGAAGACTTAGAATCTACAAGGTACCCCTTACTTCTTGATCCTCATGTCACTCTCAATTAGCTATATTCAGATGAGTGGGTTACAAAGCCAAAGTAGCTGGTGTGAGAAGGAAGAAGAGAAGATTGAGAAAATCAAAGGAAGTGTGGATAATGTATCAGAGTACATCATGCGTAGTCCACTCAACAGTTATACCCTGAAGGGTGGAAAAGACAGCAAGGGTTGGGGTTTTTCAAATGTTTCATGTTTTTTCTAGTGTGAGCCGATTCTTGTTGCAGCACATTATGAATCTTAAAGTTTCAGATAAAAAGTATGCATTTGCTTCAGGATCTAGATTTGTGGTTTCTACGCTTCTGCTCATAGGGCACACTGTGCCACCCTAACGTATTTTCAAATTCCTATCAACTTATGCAAAAAGTACAGAAATGTAACCAATAAAAGTCAATACAAAAATTTTCACATGCACTACTACATCCTATCAAAAATGAAAACCAAAAACTAGTATAACAGTCCTATAATTTAAACCAGAAAAGAAGTCGACATTGGAGGAGAAAGGCTGATGGGATCAGGAAACGTGCTGAGAAAGAGTAACCCTGAAGATGCAGGACGATACACGAGTGAAGTCCACGCGAGGATGGTGTTGGTTGGGTTGCGAGAGAAGGAGGGTTCCTAACAAGCTGAAGGTGAAAATATCGAAGTTGATGTAAGCAAATAAGTAATTTAGACATATGAATCTAGAAATGGTGATGTGACCAAAGCAATTGCAATGCTAGTCAATTAGATTAAATTCATGTCCCACATTGCAATGTAACGAGTTACAACACATTAGGAAGAAACTAAACACACACAGACGTCGCGGTTGGTCGAACACACACATATGGATAGCTCAATATGAGAAACATGTCTATGTGGGAATAATTCTGGGCTCTGAATATTAAATCTAAGCTTGAAATTTTCCAAACAAAATCAAATACTCAAACTTCAGTCACAATATCACACATTTTCTCAATCATTTCTCTCTCCTCCTCATCCGCCTACATCACCCGACATTCCCACACTGCCTCACCGACCTCACCACGACTCTCCCCCCCCTACCGATCTCAACCACAACCTAACACACTGCACATACCTCAACATCCCACTCGTACCCTAGCCCTAGACTTTCGATTTGGGGTTTTAATTTGATGTGGGTGGTTGGATCTTTGTGCAAAAAAAGCACATGTTTGGATGGTGGGAGCTTGACAGGTGGCGTTACGTAGAACACTTGTAGTTAAGCGGTGGTGGGTGTTGTAGGGGTTGTGTGAGGTGTTGCAGTGGTGGGAAGTGGTGCGGCGATTTTAGTAGGTGGCTAGTTGTGACAGTGGTTTGTGAGGGTGCATTGGGGGTGAGTGGTGGTCTGGTGCCAGTCCTAAAGTGTTTGTGGTAGGTAGATGAGAAAGATAAGAAAAGAAATATAAGTACATAAAATTATATGTCTATTATAACGCAAAGTCTAAATTAGATGTAATGTCCTGAACTACAATATGATTAATAAAAAAACTGTTCTAAATTGTATTACACACTGTTCGTAAGCGCTAAAAAATGTATCTATTATTGTTATACGTAATGCCTATAATATTGCAAAAAAGGTCTTAAAGAGTAAAAAATTCTTAAATTGCATACGCAAATGTATTAAATTGAATAATGCATTAATTGTAATGCCGCAAAATGGCCTGATATTAGAGGTGTTCTAATTAGGAGGTGTCTGCTACATGATCCCACCCCTATGGAGTGTGTTAATCTAGAAGAGTTGCACGGAATAGTTGCAATCATTTCAAAGTTCATCCAAGATAGAAAAAGTAGAAATATAAGAAATGAATACATACTAAATATAGGAGGTATAGAATAAAAGCATAATGAGGAGGAGGCAAAGAGAGAATGTGTCATGGTAAAAGCCTCATGTGAAACCACAAAGACCTACTTAACGAATGTATACCTTGTAGCAATTCTCGACGAATAGATAGTCATCGCGAATAGGTCCATACTGATCTCTCCATTGATAGAATTTTTCACATTAGAAGGAGAATAGTGTTAGAAAATAGACAAACTAAACTTGAAGCCAATTGGCCATAAGTCCCTATTCCATCATAGTTTTATAATTATAAAATGAAGCGCAAATTATGCGTTAG
>SNQN01001502.1:29255-46959 GCA_008642245.1 Bassia scoparia
CTTCATTCATTACACATCTAATTATGAAAGAGAAACGTCATGATATGCTTGAGTTTCTGTATTATTCCTTTCGGCTATACCTGCAGTTTTTTCTCTTCCCACTGCTACACACTTTGCCATTGACCACCCTAACCTATCTCTCTAATATAAATAAACATACCTTCACACCTTTCATTTTAGAAGGTGTCAACAAAGCCCGGCCCGCGGCTAGGCCGACCGGCCCGAATTTTTAGACGGCGCTTTGGACAAGATTTTTCGGCCCGAAATGGGGCGGGCCCGACCGCCCGATATTTATTCCGAAAACCATATTGAGAATGGCTTTCGGATCAATCACTTAATATTGTGAACATTATTAGTTAATCATCTCTCTCGGCGCGCCCCGCCGTCGAAACGTCCAAAAGCCCGCCAACCCCCTCCCACTTTCTCCTCGGGCTCTCTGGCCCAACCCCATACGCCCCCCCACCCACGATCTCCAACCCCCGGCCGCCCCCCCCCGCCCCCCCCCCCCGCCTTCATAGTCTCTCTTTCACCCTGACATTTTAGCTTCGGGCGACCCGTGCCATTTGCTTCGTCCCAATAACTTCTCTTATATTAAATCTAAACTCTTATAAATATAAACTTAAATCAATTGATTAACTCATATCTACTCCCACTCACAGGATCCATCCTACTCCCTCAATAACTACACCACCCCCATCTCCCACAATCACCTCATCACTCGAAAAAAAAAAAAATCCCACCCCCTCCCCTAAATAAATAACTCCTCCCCTCCCAACCCCCCAACCCCATCCCCCTAACTCCCCCACCCCCCCCACACACACAATAACAACAAACTTGAGCGCTTATCGCCCCCCCATCACCTGCCCCCAACCACTCCCCTCACCACAAGATCACCCAATTACTGTCTACCCGCCTCACTCCGAATGAACTTTCACCAGCCCTCAACAAGAGGGGCAAAAACAATATTCTTTCTAACCTTTTTATACAAAATTTTTTCCGCCACCCCTGCTCTTCACACAGCCATACTAAACTAGACTGAAAAGAGCTTTCGACCCCCCATTTGATAAAATAATAACTCCTAAACATCTAGACTAATGCTCTGAATTACAAGTACAAATTAACTATCCAATACCTGTACTCCCTAGTTTCCTCACTGTTCCACCCATACACAACTAGCACTCAACTCCCCTCGCCCCTCCGCGTCCCTATCCCCCACTATACAACGACCAGACCACATACCTTGCCGAATGCTCATCTTTTAGTTCTTTGCTCATTTGCAACCCCCTCAGCACCTACCTCACTCGTCGCTTATCACATGCTCCAGTCTATATATATATATATATATAGTCTCAGGCACATCGTTATCCTTAGCTTGTCCCCAGCATGTTATAGCAACTCTGACACTGGAGAGTGCTGGATTATCTGGATTCTTTACTGGAACAAAACTAAAGCCTCGTGATGATCTCTTTTGGTTTAAAAAACCAGAATTATTGCTGTCCTTGATTCATGGTCATCGTTTTCCCCGGCGTTTTGGACGGTTTCTTCACCATCCTGGGCCCCCTCGGCGATCTCCTCATCKTATATATACACTAGTGTTCCCCGGCGCGCGCAAGTGCGCCGTGGTCCACTCTAAATTATGCCAATAATATAAGTTAATATTTTAGTCAATAATATAAGTTAATATTTTCTTCATCATTGTATTATATAATTAGCACCAACCATTGTTTCTATTCATACAAAATGAAGTTTGGGATAACTCCGTATTTTGAATCAATAAAACTTATCCTGTTATTTTACTATGACATATTAATCTTCCACGTTGGAGGCATGAAGAAAAATTATCTTGTAATGTTACCGCGCACCGTGTTCCACGTTGTAATATTTTAAAGTATTGTCATTAACTGATACATTTAAAAGGTACTTATTTTAGCGAATAAATCTGAAAAAGGGATTGGTTTTTAATTTCTTTTTAATCTATCATCTATAAAGGGCAATACTTTAACCAAGATCGCAACTATATGTTTGTAAGAGGTATTGTATTTCTTTTAATTTCTTTTCAGTCTATCAAATATCATATATGTTTATTAGCAACAYTGTATGATCATTACATGCATAGGTCAGAAAACCCTAAACCAATTCAAGAGACCTATAAAATATTCAGGAAAAGAAAGTAAGATGTATTGTATTATTAGACTTGTCTTATTTCCCAATCAAGTCAGAGTACCAAATAAAAATTGGTATGAACATGTATATATGACTTAATACCTAAAACATGTATCATACTACGTATAACTTATAGGTTAATGTATAAGCCATATATTTAGGTTCATGACTAATTGGTCTCAACATGTATGTTGTTGGTAGCATATACACATTATACTACTTCGTATTATCTAATTTATTCAATGCAAGAAAAACTTGAGCTGTGACTTCAAATGTGATGCTTTTGGACCAGAAAATGGATAAGTCGATGCTGCACATAGTCAAAAGATAATCACATAGGAAATTTAAAATATATTAGCTAGAAATAATTAGTTGTTACATGTCATTTGACGCAACTAAAACGAAAATTAATGGCTGTTANCAATAATATAAGTTAATATTTTAGCCAATAATATAAGTTAATATTTTTTCATTGTGTTATATAATTAGCATCAACCATTGTTTCTGTTCATACAAAAATGAAGTTTGGGATAACTCCGTATTTTGAATCAATAAAACTTGTCCTATTATTTTACTATGACATATTAATCTTCCACGTTGGAGGCCTGAAGAAAAATTGGCCTGTAATGTTACCACATACCGTGTTCCACGTTGTAATATTTTAAAGTATTGTCATTAACTGATACATTTAAAAGGTACTTATTTTATCGAATAAATCTGAAAAAGGTATTGGTTTTTAATTTCTTTTCAATCTATAAAGGGCAATACTTTGACCAAGATCGCAACTATATGTTTGTAAGAGGTGTAGTATTTCTTTTAATTTCTTTTCAGTCTATCAAATATCATATATGTTTGTTAGCAACAGTGTATGATCATTACATGCATAGGTCAGAAAACCCTAAACCAATTCAAGAGACCTATAAAATATTCAGGAAAAGAAAGTAAGAAGTATTGTATTATTAGACTTGTCTTATTTCCCAACCAAGTCAGAGTACCAAATAAAAATTGGTATGAACATGTATATATCACTTAATACCTAAAACATGTATCATACTACGTATGACTTATAGGTTAATGTATAAGCCATATATTTAGGTTCATGACTAATTGGTCTAAACATGTATGTTGTTGGTAGCATATACACATTATACTACTTCGTATTATCTAATTTATTCAATGCAAGAAAAACTTGAGRTGTGACTTCAAATGTGATGCTTTTGGGCCAGAAAATGGATAAGTCGATGCTGCACATAGTCAAAAGATAATCACATAGGAAATTGAAAATATATTATAAGTCGAAAAGAAAGAAAAACTGGTAAGAAATTATACTCAATTAACCCCCCCCCTGCACCTCATATGAGTATCAATAAACCTTCAACTTAGTAATCAAGCCAAGGATTCTATGAGCAGAGTAACATCCTTAAGAAAAGATCAACGTATGAGTACTCAAGAGTTTCTGTCGATTGGTTTGATACCAAGACACCAAAGTTTAAACGGAAGCAACTATGCAATGGTGGACAGAAACAGGATAAAGATAGGTAATTATGGGATTGATATAGAGTTGTCTCGTTAGTCCACAAAAATGGTCCTAACACAAGTACAATCATGAATCAGACTAACCTGAAGGAAACAAGACTCTAAAGAAAGATAGTGAAATTGGTGACTGGCGAGATTAACAAATTACTTGAGAAGAATTGACCAAATAAAAAGGCACAAGTGATCCATATTTACAAAACCATAAAGGATGAGACAGGAAGGTCATAAATCGGATAAAATCTATCCTGGATGCAGCCAACGTGCATAAAAGAAATTTGGGGTACTCTTGAACATATGCTTATGAGGGAACACCAGACGAAGTAAAAGATCCAAAATTGATATACTATTATGTTCTAATAATAATTGTATTGCTAGAACAAGGGTGAGAAAAGGATCAACTGAATTGTTTTCGGTAAGATTCAAGACACTAATAATGTACATGATGCTAGAATTCCTATGCCAAAAGTTTTGAATTTATACTTGAGAAGACTCTTGTGAAGAAAAGTATATTTAGCCGCAAAGTCATTAAAAAGATGCATGGACAGCCAGATACTGTTATCCCACATAAAGCCAAAGATTCACATAGTACTCTATTCTTGTCTCTGAAGCAGTTGATTGGTTCCCTCATGAACCAACATTGAGTTATTGATTGAATCTAAGTTGAGAAGGAACCAGCTAGAGGCATAGCCCTTAAGGGAACAAGTAGAAGAGGATGAAGAATGAGATTGGCATGATTTCCCAAAAGGTTTGAAAGAACACTCCGAGATCAAGAGAACTTCAAAAGGTAAAAATACAAAAAAACTAACTCATCTATCTGTAGGGTCCTCTCAGTGTGGAGAGAAGGACACTAATTAGAGATTCGTACCTAAAGGTGGAACCGAAAAAACAGTCTTCAGCTGGTAAGAATATATAGAATGACTTATATTTTTGATACGCAATTGAAACTAAAAATGATAAGACAATCAAAAAAAATGAGAGGGTTGAATTATCTGACTCAGGGTAGCGGACAGTTGAAGTGTTGAAAGAAAGAATTACACTACCCTCCAAACAATGTAGAGAGATTAGAGTCCAACAAAGAATAAAACTGACACTATATAATACACAAAACTCGAAGGAAAAACGAACACTGGATACTCTCGGAACCCAAAAGAGGCGAACTTTCAACACAATCTTTGCATAAGTGCTTGACTTCCCAAGTAAGGACTCTGCAGAACCCACAAAAGGTAACATCTATGAACAACAAAAGTTTAGGTAGCAAGATATAATGCATATGATAGAGATAATATGCCTTGCCTTGTATAGACTCCTTGTTAGATGAATGCTATAAACTAGTGAAATTACATAACTGCAAAGAGACTTAGAAAAACACTTGACATGTGCAAAGTTTTTGCTATTTGCCCAGTTGTGATCACCTTGAATGAACGTTTCGTCATGAATTAGAAAGAGTGCGAGACGAGGCAGAGCATGAGGTGAATGGGACAAGTAGCAAAGTGGAACTAGAAAAGAGCAGATCCTTAACCAACACTATCCACTATGACGGTGAAAGAAGATCTACCTCTGGTTCACCTCTCAGAGACTATCTAACCATCTCAAAGAGCCAATTCTCTTGATTTTTCAGCAACTAGAGAAACAACCTTTGTAGTAGGACTTCTTGTTGAAAGCCTATTGAAATATTGCTCAGCTCAACCTAAGAAAATCTTCACAAAGTAGAATACTAATACAGCCAAAACGTACACCATGTGTTCCCCCATAGTACCAGCGAAGAAATCAGTGAACTGAATAGATGAAATCGAATGGAAAAGATTATGCTCGTCACCTACATCCTGAAAAGATCAAATTGAAAAGAGGATACAAATGTAGCCAGTCAGATTTAACTGAACATCTGGAATTGGAGGTAAGTATGGCGCAATCTTGAATCTACAATATTATATACTTGAATCTTAAAGATGATCTGTTATTAAAAGAAAAAATGAGTTAAATGACATCAAGAGGATACCAAGGGAGTTGATCTGGTTATAATAAACGAGGAACCAGACAAAACTGTCTCAACCAAAGAACCACATGATTAGGGAAATACACAAGAGGGTAAGCAAATTATGTCATAAGTGAGCATGCACGTTATGTATCATAACTAGGTGGAGATGAATGGTACACAAAATCCATGAGTGTCTACTAGAAAAGATATATTGTGATAAGAACATAAACATGTGAATTGGTACGGAAAAGCGATAAAGACATTAAACAGATGCAAAATGTTGTGGAAAAGGGAACCCAAGAAAAGTCTACTTGGGTTCCTAAAACTAATGTCTTGATTTTTAATTATAAAGGCTAAAGTGAACGCAGAAGTATACTATTGGTATTTGGAACAGTGGAGACTCAAGACACATGTCCGGGATAAAGAGCGAATTTCGTCCACTAGTAGCTTTGAATGAGGAAGTGTCACTTGGGATAACAGCAAGGGAACCATCAACTAGTCTAGGTAGGAGGAAGAACTACTTCGATTGCAATTGAATATGTATATTTTTGATAGGCTGCAACATAAAATCTTTTGACATTCACAATGTGTGACACAAAGGTATAGAGTTGAGTTTCAAGCCAACCTAGTCCACATCCGACTCACAAACAGGTAACTTATATGTGGAGGGAAACCAGGAAACATGAAGTTTACCATTAACATTCTTGGATTAAAAATCCCTCAAAAAATAAGTCTAAGTCTGTTTGGAGCTATTCTCAATAATAATCAATGATTGGCATATTAGAGATTGGACATAACAGGCCACCTAAAAACATTACTGAATAAACTGTAAGATCTACCTAAGACACTGTAGATAGGACTTCACTAACATCAAGTATGAGTGCTAGATAAAGTTTGTTCAGAAAGTGTTCAAAGGGAATACAGGTAAAACATTACAATCTTCTTTTAAACACTAATAAGTCGGAATCTTAAAACTGTTTTGGGGTACTTCTAGTAAACCCCATCGAACTTTTAACAGTACTTGTGTATTCCCATGAGCAGATCAAAGTGCGAAGAGTCAGGCTAGATATGCAGATGCATATGTTGATGACTTTTAATCAGGGTACAAGCTGGGATGATGAAGAAATGCTTCACTCAAAAGATTGAAAACATTCGATGAGTGGGTTACTCTAGTGAACAGTGAGACCAGCTGAAGGTATGTATAATCAGAGGGGGAGGGGGGTGAATTGTGTATCATTATCATTACCAATTTTTCTTTACTGTTATTCGGAAGTTAGTGTGAAGACCAGTTGGGGCTGTCCCTGTACGCGAGCGAAAATAAATAGAATAATACGAACACACAATTATTAACGAGTTCACTAACATCTGGAGATACGTCCTCACTATCCTAGTTCTTTAATTAATCTACTCCTAAAACAAAGAAGCACGCTCACTCCCTGTTTCCCTACTCCGTGAACCAGCACACCCCACAATCAACTCTGAATGTGCACTCGAACCACACTCTAAGTCCAACTTGGGTTGAACTCACAAACACTCACAAAGCCTTCAACCCCTCTTAATGCCTTTACAGTAAGCAATTTTTCTCTCTATGAATGACTTCTTAAAGAAGCTAAGTAAGAGAATGATTAAGCTCGTCTAATGCTCTATGTGTACTCAAAGTAAGTGATCTTTGTGCTTTGGTGTTTTTCTCTCAAATATTCTAAGCTCTTTTGATCCGGGAAGAGAGTTATGAAATATGAAGCATAAATGAGTATTTTAATGTAATGCTCTTAAACCCTAGTTTCCATAAATCTAATACTTGCAAACAAGGCAAAGATTAGATTTATAAAAGTATTTATATTGTTCGTTTTATATCCTAAGGAAATAATCGAACAAGATATAACTCCAAGGTTTAAGGCAATATACACAATTCCATCTAAATTCTTTTTAAAATATCCTTAAATATTGTTAGGAAAATCCTTTCAAAAACGCAACCTAATTTCCATTCAGAAACGCTGGTTCCCTACTTGGTTCCTTGAGTGTGTTTATGAATTCTGTTCAAGCTTTGTACCAGAATTCATACATACTTAGAACACTTAAAGCACTTAGACTATTACCATTAAATCACTCTACAGAGCATATTACATGAATTCCTAAATTTAAACTTTAAGGACAACTCTTCTAATCTTCAGTAATCTTCAAGAACTTGAATCTTCCCTTTAAATAGTTCAATTTGAGCACAACTTCTTTCTTCGAATGTCTTCGAAGGCCTTCAATACTTCAAGTTTGGAATCAAATCTATTACTGCCATATAACAGGTAACATGCAATAAGAAAAATATATGTCTGTTTTAACAATAAAAGTCAAGGAAAACACTCGTACTGTTCTGACGCAGTGAATGAGCCTTTTCATGTAATAGTTTTCCCTGTAACAAACAAGTTAGCTTCAAAGTATCATCATAAATATCAACTTGTCTGAGGAAACAGTATCACCCAACAGCTGGTCCCAGAACCAACTATATTACAATTGAACATCATGTTTCCTGTATTTGTCACAATTCCAAAACTTAAGGGACTCAACATACATATCCCTCCTTTTTGATTGATGACAAACTAATTCAGAGTTCCTGTAACTAACAAGTAGAAACAGTAAACTTTTCAATTTTTGTACTAAGAAATATTGAGCACAACCAGCAGACCAAAAGACTCAAAAAACCCAGTCAGCTATTCTAAAACGGTGGCTTCCTAAAAGGAAAACTGACATCAAAAACCAAGTCAGATCAGCTATATTCTATTCCCTGCGATTCCTAAAATGGAACCAAATGACTCAAGAACAAGTTAGCTATTCTACTGGGGTCTCCTAAAAAGGAAAATGACTCAATGAACAAGTTAGCTATTCCATCTGGTTCCAAAAGGAAACACTAAACTATACTGAACTAACTGAACTAAGCTTAGATTCTGCTTTTTTGAACGTTCGTACAACTATTTATTTCCCCCTTTTGGCATAATTAAATAATATATTTCTCTCAAGTAACAGTAGATTGTGCACAAATTGTTAAATATGTCACATCCATACAGGTGGCATCCGACCACATCAAGTATCATGTATGCAAAGAGATAATTAGTTAACATAGCATCACATAGCAAATATCATAGTTCATACAGATCAGCAAAGTTTAACAAGGACCTAATGACCCAGCATAGAAAGAATGTGTTCGTGGATAGGGTGAATAGCTAAAAGGCCAGCAAATCAAAGTTAAATTTTAACTAAACAATAGAAAATAGGAAAAGGAAACAGGAGCAAACAGTATCACCCCCCATAACTCCTATCATAACGACTTACCTTCCTCCTCATCATCGGGCTCAGCATCATCATTATCTTCATTCTATTCATGCATCATCATCAATCCATCATACTTCGCTCGACTCCTCATCATCAGCTGGAGTCTGTCAATTCCTTTGTTTACCTCTAGTCTCTGCTAGTTATCATCAATATGCATTGGTTCCTCAATCCCCGGAACACCAAATTCACTGCAGCAGCTAAGCCGAAACCTGAGTCTAGTGAGGAACAAAATCCAATACCTGAGCCATCTAAGCTTTGACATCAGGAAATAGTAACCAACATCAACTGAGTTCTCAAGCGAGCTTCCTTCTCCATTGACCGATCTTGAGCATTAAACGAGGTGAAATAATACCCTGAACCAGCTCCATCAACTTACCAAGAGTTTCTCTGGCTCTTCCATTCTCTCAGAACAAACACTCTGACTTGCTGGTTTCTCTGCCTTGGCTTTCTACTTTGGAGTAGTGGCTAGCTCCACTGGTTCCTCAAATCTAACCTTAACATCAGCTACACAGATACAATTGACCCTTTTCCTTAAGTATATCGCTTTAGTGAACACTATGTAACAGTAGCGAAGTGGCAGTCCATTTAGAGTCAATCCTTGTTGTTCCTTATGCACAACTGAGTGATGATAGAACCATAAGTAAAAGAGTGATGAGATTGAACCATAACAGTTCATGATTGGTTCTCAAAGCATCAGGAAGGAAGATTTATCTTAATCTTCTCTCATCATTCGGTAAATTCAGTAACCATCTCCCATGATGCTTACTGTCCCCTTCCTTGAGCTCGAGAAGCAAGACTTGTATACACAAAGAATGACAGACCACATCAGTGGTTCCTTAAGATCAGCAGATTGAAAACAACATAACTTCTTAGCATCTTCACCAAACACAAATACAAGAAAAATAGGTTCGGCCGACCGTAGGTCACCGAAACGAAATCGATCGGTAAACAGGCATACCAGACACTCGGATATTCAGTGGGTGGACCACGGTGCGAATATTTGATCGTCGGTAAAAGAAATTCACCCACAACCGACTTATCGGTCGGTGAGACTATACCGACAGATCGCCGACCCAAATTTCGACCTGATCCTCCAAGTACTTTGGAGGGAAAACATGGTTAACTCGGACCGAGATTTCGTCGGTGTAATCACCAACGGATTTTACAACGTCCGTATTACCGACCCTGGACACAAGTTAGTCGGTAAAACCCTACCAATATTTGGCGCAAAGGGAAATACACTGAGACGACACGTTCTGTCCGTGGTATACCGACTGACTTTTGGCTGTCAGTCGATATTACGACCGTAAACAGCGTTCGTAATTCCCAGTTTTGTCAAAATTTGGAGGGTTTACCGACTGAACTGTTCGTCGGATAAAATTATGGGAACACAAATAAAAACAAAAGACATCCACAGTGCAATAATACACTCGGTTCACAAATGAATTTTGTATTTACAATTACCAATATTACAAATAGAAGTTTGTAAACAGAATAATTAATGATTGATATATTTACATAACTAGAAATATTGCAATAAGTAAGAATTTTTTTTCTCTGTAAATACACGATTATTTTAAATATAGCAAAAAGTCTTAAATTAACATAATTCAGTTATATATAATGATCACTTCTATATTTACATAAGTTGCTCAAGTATATGAATAGTTTACAATATGGATGAAACTTACAAAATGGGTTGCTTGTTTTTACATCAAGTCAAGCTTTTAAGAATCAAATTAAAAGATATCCAGCATTAAGGTGCACCAGCACAAATCAGCAACATTTCTCTCGCCTTCTCCCAGATCCATTGGTGAGATAAAGCAATGAAGGCAACGAAGCATTGTGAAAGCAGAATTTTACCACCACCATCTCGACAGATCACATATTCACAAATCCCAATCTGTCATAAATTTCATACAAATTCAAAGGCATGCAGCAAGAATTTACACTAAGGGAAACGCAAAAAGAAAAAACTTGAAGAACTCCCCAATCAGAAATAGCAAGTATAAAAGACACACTAATGAATGCAGAATTGCATTGACACCAAGATGTAAATGAGTCATGATCGTTCTTTAATCTGATCGCATGCACCCAGACAAACCACTTTGTCCTCCATTATACACTAATACTTGATGAATAATAATTCAAATTAAAGATTCATTAATGCCATAAAAGAGAGACATACAACCTATTTTTCAAACAAAAGTCACATTTTGTTTAACAAAAAGGTATAAAATTAAGTTCTATACAATTAAGTTATTTTTTCAAACAAAAAGCGCACCCTATAACTTGTAACCCGAAAAAAAAAAATTAGTCTAAGTGATTAAAAGAAGAGACATACAACATTTTCTTGCCTTTACCACCGACCAAGAGGATGAAATAAACACTGTGTACTTCATTAACATTTTGCATTTCCATACAAAAATTTGGTATTATCACTGTATAACAATTTGAAGAAAATCAAATTATCAAGAAAACCCTGAAAAATCGAATGACAATTTTAAGGAAACAGGTTGAATTTCTAGGAGAATCAACGTTCTGCACATGCGAAGAAACAAACTTGCTCTTGCCGAAATACAATATAATATAAACATAGTTTTTTTGGTGATAGAAACTGTTTAATTTAAACCTCAAATAACACCATTAAAGAGTTAATTACAACTAGCAACACGTGCAACATCACGATTCCAGATTTCCCATCCTCCATCCAAACTTTAAAAACGTCAAAGTTCTTGATTGTTACACAGAATCACCTTGTATGAAATTTACAATACACAGAATCCTATATTATCAAGATCAACATTAAAACTATCTTTTGTTACACAATTGAATCGCAATCAAGCGGATCCACCATCCCAATAGGCCATAAAAGTTAGCAACTATTGAGAAAGATAGAAATTGCAATGGAGCAGCAATCATGAGATAGAGGATTGCATATCAAGAAGGGAAGCTAGTACAAGAAAGAAATCTAAATGGAGAGTAAGTATCTAATTAGGTAATACAATACCTTCAAACTATAGATCACTTTTCAACACACGGCAATAAAGACAGTTGAGTGATGTGATAAAAGAAGTAATACGCTGTCCATCAGGGATGGTGTTTGTTCTTCTGATCAGTTATTGCCAACAGCTTCTCATAAGGCAAGTTCATCTTCGGCACAACAAGAGTAACCTCTCTTTCAATCTCTCAACTTCAGACATTTTCAAATTTACTTTTGGATTCGATTTTTCTAAAGTTCTTGTGCTAGTAGACTGTCAAATCAACACCGTCCTACCTCAAATCTTCTTGGAAAGCAAATATGAGAAACTGCACCTTCATTGACTGGGCAATGTGCCTAAGGATAATAAATAAGATTAATCAGCATAGCTTACCATTACTTAAATATATATAAACTTATGCTTATCTTGAATATTTTCTGAAAATATAAGTTTAAGTATTTATACTTCAAGATTCATTAAAGCCTTTTGTCTTTCAACCTTGCTATACTATTCCTACCGTTTAGAACTTATCAAAACTTCTTCCAACGAACTTTGTAAGTACAGGCAAAAATTTAATTATTTTGTATGTGTTGATGCAAGGATCATCAACAGAAAACTTAATTTGAAAGGATAAAATTAGAGTTTGACGCTAGACAATCAACCCCATACCTTTACCCTAGGACACATTCATAGGCCTCAAAATCTCGAATTCAATTGTTTTATAAAAAACTCCAATTTGATAGCGATGGCAATCAATTATTTTGCATTCCATCTACAAGAACACATTATCATAAAAGTGGATGATAGTATTTATTTTATAAAATAAGAAATAATTGCCAAACTGCAATTTTACTCTCAATGAAGCAGGTCTCCTGTTCAGATGCTACAAACTCATTTTGTTCACATACAATTTTCATGACGCAATCAACTGTACAGCAGAAATTACGCCCAACCAAGCATACAGCGATAATACTCCTTGTTCTGTGCATAAAATCCAGAGACAATTGAAAGTTCAAAAGAAGCTGGACCAATTGTTCTCCAGTCACAGTTTGCAATCTTCAAGAATTTAACATTACTAATCATACACTATTCATTTGTGATTTGAGCACTATAATGCTCACAATGATAAAGCGCGCTTTACAAATGCTTCTATCAACTCTGGGAAAATCCAGTCTCAGCATGAAACATTCTTCCTCCCTTTCTATGCTCACAATACAAAATCATACCCCCATCACAAAATCGTATATATATAGAATATAATAAAAATGCTACAAGCAATGCAAAATAATTACAATTTTGAGCGAGCACCATCTAACTGTTTTTCTAATTATTTCAAATAAATATAAATAAAAATAAAAAGCATATTTTATAACTAGTAAATTAGTAATAATGAAGATTGACAAGATTCCTAGGGTCAATAACATAGGAGAAGTAACTCTGTCAACTCTATTTGCCTCATTCACCAAATTAAATGGATTCTAATGATGTGCTTAAAGCAATGGGTAAATGTTGCTGTAAACATTTTATTAACCTAAGGATGAATGAAGAGCAATAATAGTATGCAAACGGGGCAAAGAAAATATATTACAACCGATGAGGAAAATGGTGCGAGAATTATTGACAAAGGAGCCAATAGACCGAAGGTATTGATCACAATCTTCATCCAATGTTGGGAAAAGGTCATGTTCCTCTTTCCCCTGGACTTAAGAGCCATAATTATTCCTTCCTTTCAATTAGATCTCCACACATATCACCAAGGTATCTATAATCAAGAATTCAAGACAATAAAAACAAAACTAAGCCTAAAATCACTAATTATTCTCAAAGAATTAAACTGAAAATAAAACTTAAATTAAGGATTACCCAAAAGTGTGAAACAACTCCAAAATCCTCAAAATAAGACAAAAATTCCCAGAAAAAATTTATCAACAGCTATGAGAAACATTCCCACACATTGTTGTGAGAATTTCATCCAAAAATGCGAGCTCAACAACAACTACAGCTACATCCACAAAACCCTCAACTTCATGCTAAAACCTCCCAATCACGCACAACGCAACAGAAATAACTAACTAGAGCAAACACCTAAAATTTCAGATCAAAAATAGAAGACAATGGATACCCAAAAAAACGAAGATAAGCGTAGATCTAGGCGATAAAAAAGGACGAAAAAAACAGAAAACAAAAAAAAACAAGATTTCTAGTCACAATCGAATAAAAAGCAACAAACACAAAAATAAATCTAAACGAAATTAAAAAAATGGATTTTATTTAAACCAAAAACTCATTTTCTTGCAACAAAAAAAACAATTTTCTTGAACCCATAAATCATACCACAAACCTAGACTATCAAATAAGAAAAGAAATTAAAAGAAAATTCACCTATGAAGCGATTTTCGTGTCGTGGGAGGAGAGACACAGGGAGGGATTTCGCGGTGGGGAAAAGGTGCTAGGTGGTGGTGGTGATGGTGGAGTACAGTGAGAACAGTGAACTTGGAGTGAGGGAAGGGGTCATGAGAGGGAAAAAAAAAAAAAAGGGAAGGAGAGAGAGAGGTGTGATATTATGATGAAAGAATGAGGAGGAGAGAAGTGGATGAGCTGGATATTATGACAGTGATAAGGATTTCCGAGAGTGTAATGGGTGGGCTGTCTACACGAGGAAAAATGACCAGTAATAGACTTTATAAATCTGTTAAGTAGGAGTGAATTCATTTTCGTTTTCTTTATTTAAAAATTCATCCCAAATTTACCGACAAATAAATTCGGCCTACGATGATTAACCACCACCGGAGAAACCCAAATTCGGCTCGCAAATAACTACAAGACCGATTAAATCGGTCGGGTGAGTATCTATTCGGAGGGCGCGAGATATATTATGTGATTTCTTAAAGAAAATGTCACTAACCGACCGTATATAAAACGATCTGTATTACCTAATGTGTGAACCAATAAATTACGGTCGATATTACACTGTATCTGATTATGCGGTGTCTGAAATTTAGATCAGTCGCTATCATGACTAAAATATTTCGGATCGCAAAAGTACGGTACCGGAACAACCGAAATCGATTTTCTCTGTGAAATAAAAAATCATAAATTATCATCAGTAAGTAACCCCTACCAGCATAGGCCACCAGTCACTAGAAATACTTATCAAACACCCAATCCCATTCGAATCCCCATACAAACTTCACAGAAGAAACTGACATAATACCAACATAAATAACCTCCAACAGTAAGAAAAAACCAAAAAAATTAAAAATTGATTTAATCCGCAATTGTTTACATGTGATTTCACCTATTATAAAGGCTCCCATCACCCCATAGACATTAGCAAGCAGAACAATCAAAAATAAGACATCGTCCACACCTTGATATTCAATTAATCCGTATACTCAGACAAATGCAGGTCAGTTGAATAACCATCCACTCATAACTCTACACCAGATAATACTACTCTAGCAACTTAAGTCAGTAAGAACTCTATAAAGGAGATTCTACAGAAATTGAACTTTGACTGATGCGAGCGGTGGTTTAGCAGCAGTTGCCTTCCTCTGGTTGCCCCTATTCAGAACCAGTTGATTGTTCTTTTTCTTCTTTCTTTTTACTTCCTTTTTTCAACCGTCTTGAGCTGATAGTCTCTCCTCTAAATGTAAAGCCGCCACATAGTCCCCGCTCTTTCATTAGTTAATTGAATTCCTTTCAATCATAACAAACCTATCTCAATCTTGGCATATAATTTCACTGTGAGTCTCGATGTAGTTCTTCCCCTTGAGAATGGATTTGTTGTTCCTCTTTGATGTGCGGTAAGAAACCACCAAACACTTGAGTAGGATTCCATGAGTATCAATCCTCCTTAGAGCGCTTACACTATTAATTGATGTTTTGTAATGAGGAGTGTTTTCTGAAGTGGGTTTGGATTCGATTTTTGTGGAGTGGCAATTTTTGATGAATCAGCTCGGGAGTAATTCTGTGCTTTGACTTTTGGGTTTGTTGTGTTATTCAAGGAATTCTTCATTGAAAACACTATTAATGAGAATAGTGATGAATTCACTAGATTGACCTCTCTCTAACCTTTCCTCCAGTGTTGCTGATTTTCCTACCCATTCTTTGATGATCACAGAGGGGGGGGAAAAATATAAAGATAACAGTAACTACGATGAACAGTACTTTCGCGAATTTATTGAATATTGTGGTAGAAAACATAGTAGAACAATAAAGTCGGAGCACTGAGATGAGATATGTAAGTAGATTGATGAATAGTTTGTAGCTGCAACATGAGAAATGGTTAGAACAAGTATATATAGGATAACTATCCATGAAGTGAGCATTTGAAGTGACATTGAAGAATCACCACTAATAATGAAAAAGATAAATTTCTTTCCAAAAGAAAAATATCCTAAGTAATTTTCCAAAAGATATAAAAATATTCAATCGGAAAAACATATCAGAGCTGGTCTCTGTTTCCCTTGCTGGTACCTGTGCAAACCCATGACATTCTGTTTCTAGAATTAATGTTCAATTAAACTGCTCCTGCAATCACTGACCCTTAACCATTTTTGAGGAAATCAAGGCATCTACACAAAACTGAAGATTTCGACATAGGTATATATCACACACCACAACAAGATTTCTAGCCAATCATATGAGTGGAAAAGATAAAAGCCAGTTGCAGAACCTATTACCTATGACATAAAACAAAACTAAAACCTAACTAGACTAAACTGGAACACTGCAGTGATGTGGTTTCGTTTTTTTTTTCCGAGAGAATTCACGGTGTATGTCATAGAAAGATATTCATTATTTTGTTGTACCTTGAGGTGGGTGGAGGTTAAAATACTTTTTTTCAAATTCAATCTAGTCAACAGACAAATATGCCCGCTCAATTGAGGAAACTCACTCATCTTTCGAACCTCACCTATTGATCTAACTAAATACTACTAACACAGAACCAGAACCACCCACCCAATTAATTATATAACAATTCAAGTCTAAAACAACAAAAACCCTAAAATTTTGCAGCTACCTGTGGTGTCGATGAGAATCTGTTCACAAACGAATAGAGTAAAAGGATGTTTCTCTCACGGTCCCTACCACAGGTCTATACACGCCACCCTATAAACCAGTCCGGTCAATTAGAGCATTGGTTAGCAATGCGGTGATACGTCCGGAAGTTTAATCAATTGGATATCAAATTCAAAAGCACTGGTATCGTTCACATCGAAACTGCTTAAATCTAACATCAAAACTAAAGTGGACGAAATGAAATTGTTGGGGAAACGGCGACGAAAGGGACGCAAAAAATTAAGAAATAACAGGAGAGAGAGATCGAGTCGAGTGTGATTATAGTGGTTGAAGCAAATCTGGATCAAGCGAACGGAGAGTGACCAAAAGACAGATTGGGGAAATCGATCAGAAAGTAGCGGCAGGAAGGAGGTATGCGGGGCACACTGCAGACACGCGGCTTCTACAAAAAAGTTTGGAAAACAGAGGGTAAACGTGTCAAAAATGCTGGATGGTGAAGTTGTTTGTATGTAAATGAAGGTCACACACGTCAATGTACTGTGCTTTGTGAACAAAAAGCAGAAGCAAAACGTCAATTTCACTGTTCATGTATGAACAGTGTTTTGCTTAGGGGCTTTTTTTGTTGTTGAGATATATATATACACTAGATAAGCCTCGAGCAAATGCCATGCTAGTTTGTAATGAAATTATGAAAAACTTTTAG
>SNQN01001502.1:46984-59927 GCA_008642245.1 Bassia scoparia
ATATTTATCTAGAAATATTATTGTAAATGTCATTTGACCAACTAAAACGAAAAATAATGTTGTTATATTTGATTCTTTTTCTTTGCTTCTGCAGGTTAATTTAAAGCTCATAACCTTCGTAAATTTTCGACATTTAAGAGTTGTTATACAAAGTAATACTACCAAATCAATAATTTATCATTCAAACCAAACCATATTTTGCACTAATGAAAATATTTCTTCTGTTTAATAATCATACTAATATGAATAACCTTCATCTGCAGTAGCCTTTACAAGTACTTTATTATCTATTCCAATTCAACATAAGCCAAAAAAAATGTGCTCATATGTATAAACTTGTTGTATATTGTGTTCAATCCACAAACTAAGTGCGTAATTATAGATTTCCAAACAGGAATACCATGCATAGTTATTTACCATCTTCACCAATTCACCTGCACAAAAATCAAACATACTTGTACTAAAACATGATTTGAAGCCCTTCCATGTTATTACTGCAAGAACTCATCATTGGCTTTTTCATTTATAAAAGCATTGAAAATTTGAATTAAGTAGTACATGACTTGTTAGAAGCTATTGTATCTTCCAAGGCTAAAATTGCATATTCTCAAGTGGTTGTAAGGCTAAGTATATCTGATTTGCTACAATTGAAATCACTACTTCTTCCCATTCTTCTCTTAATGTCTCACTTCCCAAACAAGTAGCCCATTTTTAGATAATTGACCATCACAATTCCTTTAAACATATCTCATACTGTTTGGGACTATGGATTTTTGCTAAACAACCATACAACAAAGAGAATTTTATGCTAATAAGTAATAACTAAGATTATATAAATATGCCATTGAGCATTTGTGAGACCAAAGATGTAGGCAAAGGTAGAACTGTAGTAGTTAATTGACAGCAACGTTAGATATGAAGAAATGTGAGTTGGAGCATTTGTAGGGCCATGAATAACAAGATAAGGGTGAGTAAAAAGTTGACTTACATAAGAGAATTTATTATACAAAGAGAGTGTGTACAGAATAAAGTTAGAGTTTGCTAAATGTTATATGTCGCCAAAGGTCATAAAGGGCACCAATTTGTAATTTTCCTAGAGACTTCAATATTTCACTACATTAGCCTCATATTTATATTGAAAGACCTTTTGACATATTTCAATTCCAATGCACGTTAAACTTCAACCAGTACATGAGTGCTAACGTTAGCTATCATCAGTACGGTTCTAAGCCCTGCACATATTTCCTTTAATATTCAGAGAAAAAACCAATTACAATTACTCATTTTGGAACACAGCTGCCTCAGAAGTCAAAGACTATCTGTCATTATCAAGGTATTGTGTTTTCTTATCTATATTAGGAAAAAGGACTCAACAGGATGAGCTCATGACATATTTAGGCCAACTTAAATGCCACACAAGGATGGAGATCCTACCTGAAGGGAAAATAAATATACAATCACCAACAGTACCTGCGGAATGAAAAACTTACATTTGGCGTTTTGTCAAATCATCTGTCGAAACCCTTCTGCTGCAGGATTCCCTCAACAATTAGACCCTCCTATGCACACAAAACAAATCATTTTGTTTCCCAGATTTATATTTGATTAGACCACAAATACAAAAAATTGTTTCCAATTTTATATTATTACTACGCACAAAAACTAATTCAATCAATAAGTGTTTGGTTTCCATATGTAAAACAATATAAGCTACTACATATAACCAAATGCAATGAATAACATTGTCAATGTCAAATTCTGAGAACAGGGAAATGAAAATTGCAGCAAACTCAAAAAAAAAGAAAGAAAATTGCAGCAAACCGAACAAGTAATCCAAGAAGACTAAAGACAACTGCTACTACGTTGTCACCTATAGAAAGCACCAGTCGCACCTGTTATGCAAAAACTCATAAAACAACCCTAAACAAGCACAAACTAATGACCATGCCAAAATAGATTTCTGGCTACTCACCAAAATAGCAGTTTTAGCATACTCCAAATCAAATCAAACACACATTAAATTCCCTAGTTATAGCATATGGTCTCACTACTGGTAACAATACATAAGTACCAATTCATCAATCATTACAATATATATTTTAAAAATATCTGTTAAAGTTTCCAAGGTAATTCAAATACTAGGTCATCCTTTTTTATTTGCTATTAAAAAGTAACCAATTGCAAGAGTTCCAATCACACATTATAAGATAATCAGGAAGCTACCATACGAAATATATACCACAAGGAATAGAGAAAAGAAATCGTTTAAAAACGATCACGCCCTATTCAAATCAAGTCAAATACTCCCGTTTATTATTAGAGACGCCAGTTTCTATTTTAAGAATATGGAAATAATCCCACTTGATTTTCCTTTTCAGACATGGGACAACGAAAAATTACATAAATCCACTACTTCTACTTTTTTGGGGTCCACAATCTATTTCTCTCTACTCATCTCTTATGGTCAATACTTATAAAATTCCACATCTACACATATCACTTACACAATATTTGCCTCAAAACCACAAAACCAGTGGTCATCTAAAAAAAACGGCAGAAGTAGACAAAAATGCAGCATAATACAAATTAACAGACAACCTCAGAATGACAATCTAATTTTAGAAGGAAAAACATCGCCTTTTAAAAAGACTTGTTACTTACAACCAGAGATTCAACAAAATCATCATAGCAACATAAGACACATTTTAGGGGAAAATTAAGTATGACGACGGCACAAACATTACGGGGAAATTCAAGACAAAGCTCAAATGTTGTAAGTTTCACCCTGCCTACTAACATCACCCTAAGAAAATCAGTAGAGATATTCAACCTACTAACAGATCAGTAGACCCTCTCTACATTTTACATAAACTTTGAGGTTTTTGATGTAATTACCAAAATATTATTCATCCTAACTCAAAAGAACAAGGAGTAAATTAAAGCAGCATTGTAAGCGATAGTAAATTCAAAAACACACACACACCTTTCGGAGGCAGATCGTGAAACAATAAACCCTAGAAACTTAATACGATGATCTAATCCAGTTAAACTCCAATCTCCACAGTCAAATCCCAGGAAACCAGAGAACTTTTATATAAATCAAAACTTTGATCTATTTAAAATGTAAATATCTAAAAAGGAGGTTTTGATTGTGATTAATTTTGTTAATAGTTATGTATCAATTACTAAATGTTTATACTTTATTTTATTTTCAAAGCTCATTTATTAATGTATATTCATTAATTATTATTTTTTTACATTTTTTATACAATCATTAATTAAATGGTGCTTGGGAGGGAAATTTGGGAGGYAAAAATAGAAGGGTGGGGATTGKTTTAATAATATTATATACATATTCTCCAATCTTCTATACCTCTCTTGAGGACTCCTTGTTGCTTGTGCCTGATAACATCAACCAACCAAAATCATGACTTAATTATCTCATCATTTTTTAGCAAACAGAATTTMAATTCCAAAAAARCAACCCACTTTATACGATCAATCATGCAATATAAAAAAGCATTATATTATAAAAAATTCAAAAAGAAGAAGAATTACCCGAACCCATGATCGATGAAGATTAGATTCATCAAAACCAATTATGACTTCCTCAACAAAGTAACGAGTATGGTAATCACCTAAATTAAATTATTTTTCTTCACCTAAATTAAATTATTTATCTCTTAAAATCAAAGGAAAACCAGAGCCAATCTATATTATTAAAAAAATCTTACACCCATAATCACCCTGACCCTTCACCAGAATCTCTCCCTCCAAAATACTCATTTTCCATATTTATTCTTTCTTTTAAAAAAAATTACAAAAAAATAATATAATATTTAATGGTTCTTTCCCAAGCCCGAATATCTGAATTCAAATGTCTGTATATAATTTGACTTTTAAAAAATTTGAATGATATTCTATAAAGTTGAGATTATATTCCATATTTTTCAATGTGTAATTTCAAAGAAATAAATATTGGATAATATATTATTTTGATATTTAATACTTTACAGATGTGAGAAAAATAGGCATTTTTTTTATGAGATCACAGCAAGTGGCAAGTTGTGGTGCGAGTATATTCTTATTTAGTATAGTACGTATATATGATTTGTAGTTCATTTAAAAAATTAAAATACAAATCTATATATCTTTTATAACTTGATTTTAACTTAAAATGTTGACACGTGGCGCCTCAAAACATTTTAACAAAAAAAAATTTAAAAATTATYTTCAATTAACAATTCAACATTTTTTGAAAAGGTTCGTTCCAAACTCTGTTTACGTAACATTTCATCTGTGTACAGTAACGCTTTATTTGCTTTCATTTTCTCCATTATTTTCTCGATTGAATTTTTCGTAAACTATCTTCTATTTTTCCTTTTCTTACTTCGATTATCATGTAATTGTTCTTTTCTTTTTGCATGATTCATTAGAATCATTTTAAATTCTCAAATATGTGATTGTATTRGCAGCAATGAATWCTAGCTTAGGGATTAATCTTAAGCCACGATACGACGCAATTATTTCCTGTTCATCGGAGCAGTTTTCTCAAGTTTTCGATGCAAATTTCCATTCTAAAAGATTTGTAGTAAGTTGCTCCATTATTGAATTATATTGTTTAATTTTGATATATTGCATGATCAGTTATATTGTTTCTGAAGTACTTTTCATGTGATTGATCTGATTTTAGCCTTATATTGCATACATAAAACATAAATTTNTGTTAAACAAACAATTAGAAGAAGAGCCAAAAAAAAATAAACTACCCAGTTCTCCCAAATGTACCTCCTTTCCTCCGATTGCATGAAATCCATCCTTCATAGCCATATCACCCTCCGAAATCATCCAACATGCGCAAAAAACATTGCATGGAACAAACCAAAGCTACTCAGCATAAGCAAAAGTACTACATATCTCCATTCAAACTGGAATTCTCCGTATCCAGGGCTTCAAAGATGAGTTGATGTCGTGCAGACTCCCGTGCTGCATCCAARTGTTAAATTCAATAGGCACTCCAAACTTAGATTACAGTTTATATAACTATTTGACATTATAAACAAATGATCAATCTCCTGCAATGAAATTAACCACATTATTCTGTGTTTCAGGCTCGTTAGGTCGATCTACATCACAACCAAAAATGTTTTCTCTCCATGTACCACAGGCTCGTTAGTTGGATCTACATCGTTCTCCGAATCACTTCCTCCRTCTGAGCCATACTTATGCGGGTATTCATCCTCCTCCGTTCATCCAAAAAAACTATATTACATCCAAATCCAATTAAACCCCCCAAACAACCCAAAAATTTAATTTTAACATTATTATTATTAACGAAAAAAAACTTACAATGATTTTCTGGCTGTCGTGATTTGGGAGTGCTGATTTTTTTATCAATGCATGAGGTTTGTGAACAAATTTCCCAACGAAATCCCCGCTTTAATGAAAATAGCTCACATAAGTAACATACAACTCAGGATTCGAGAGATTCGACTAAGAAAATACAAAAAACTTCAAATCAACTCACGAAAATAGCCCAAATTGAAACCCTAGATCTACTAATACWAAAACAATTCCAGAAAACCCAATTAATTAACAATCAATTAAACAACAAAAACCCTAAAATTGCAACCTGTGTGTCGAGATCTGTTCACAAAGATGTCTTCTCACTCCCCCTGGGTTGCATGCGGTGATCGACGACGCACTTCAAATCGAACTTGCTTAAATCTACATCAACTAAAAGTGGACGAATGAAATTGTTGGGGAAAACGGCGACGAAAGGGCGAATGAATTTGGTAATAAAAACGGAGGGGAAATTCATTGTGTAAATTAATGGTGAAAAATCGATCAAAACAGATGGGAAAGAAATTGMGGAAAAATCGATCAAAACAAATGGGGAAATTGATGGGAGCAAATTCGGACAAAAAAGTTTGGAAAACAGAGGGTCAACGTGTCAAAAACCCCAAAAAAGAGAGAGGATAATCTTTTGTAAATACATGGGAATGTATTGGCTTGATGGAGGCTACTTGTTGACTACGTACATTGGACGATGTAGTGGTGTTTGATTTAGAGTGGAACTTCCCTCATTTTTTGTGGTGTTTATTTAGGTCTACAATACTTGTAAAGTATATATATATATATATATTATATATATATATGTATATATACTATTAAAGTAGATACATATACATATATCTATATATATATCATATATATATATATATATTATATATATTATATATATATATATATATATAATATAGTAATATATATATATATATATATATAGAGTCGGGATCAGTGAAAACCACATGTTATATGAAAACGTGAAAATAAAATAAGTGGGTACATTATACATTTAAGGGGTACATACAAGCAGTAAAGGGGTACGCAAGTACTTCAGTACTATTGATAAACAGTGCACGTGTACCCTTTAAACCTTCAATGTACCCAGATTGAAATACAAGTTATAACATAGATTAAATCATGACTGTCCATTCCGAAATCCTACGGTCAAGATCAAAAGTTTTTAGTTTTCACTCAGGTTTGTGTTTTCACATGATCCTATTCCTATTATATATTATATTATATATATATATATATATAATTATATATATATTTATATATATATATTATATATATATAGTATATATATAAGTATATATAGTATATATATTTATATATAGTCCAGGCACATCGTTATCCTTAGCTGTGTCCCCAGGCATGTTAATAGCAACTCTGACACTGGTGTGGTGGAAGAGTGCTGGATTATCTGGATTTTTACTGGAACAAACTAAAGCCTCGTGATGATCTCTTTTGGTTTAAAAAACCAGAATTATTGCTGTCTTGATTCATGGTCATCGTTTTCCCCGGCGTTTTGGACGGTTTCTTCACCATCCTGGGCGCCCTCGGCGATCTCCTCATCATATATATACACTAGTGTTCCCCGGCGCGCGCAAGTGCGCCGTGTCCACTCTAAATTATGCAATAATATAAGTTAATATTTTAGTCAATAATATAAGTTAATATTTTCTTCATCATTGTATATAATAATTAGCACAACCATTGTTTCTATTCTACAAATGAAGTTTGGGATAACTCCGTATTTTGAATCAATAAAATTATCCTGTATTTTACGATGACATATTAATCTTCCACGTTGGAGGCATGAAGAAAAATTTCTTGTAATGTTACCGCGCACCGTGTTCCACGTTGTAATATTTTAAAGTATTGTCATTAACTGATACATTTAAAGGTACTTATTTTAGCGAATAATCTGAAAAAGGGATTGGTTTTTAATTTCTTTTTAATTTATCATCTATAAAGGGCAATACTTTAACCAAGATCGAACTATGTTTGTAAGAGGTATTGTATTTCTTTTAATTTCTTTTCAGTCTATCAAATATCATATATGTTTTATAGCAACAGTGTATGATCATTACATGCATAGGTCAGAAAACCCTAAACAATTCAAGGACCTATAAAATATTCAGGAAAAGAAGTAAGATGTATTGTATTATTGAGCTTGTCTTATTTCCCAATCAAGTCAGAGTACCAAATAAAAATTGGTATGAACATGTATATATGACTTAATACTAAAACATGTCATACTACGTATAACTTATAGGTTAATGTAAGCCATATATTTAGGTTCATGACTAATTGGTCTCAACATGTATGTTGTTGGTAGCATATACACATTATACTACTTGTATTATCTAATTTATTCAATGCAAGAAAACTTGAGCTGTGACTTCAATGTGATGCTTTTGGACCAGAAAATGGATAAGTCGATGCTGCACATAGTCAAAAGATAATCACATAGGAAATTAAAATATATTAGCAGAATAATTAGTTGTTACATGTCATTTGACGCAACTAAAACGAAAATTATGGCTGTTAAATTTTGATTTTTTTCGCTTACTGCAGGTTATTTAAAGCTCATAACCTTTGTAAAAAAATTTGACATTTTTAAGAGTTCGCGTTACCAAATATCAATAACTTTTCATTCAAACAAAACATATTTTGCACTAATGAAACAATCTTCTCTTGTTCTAATATCATACTAATATGAAACCTTCATCTGCAGTAGCCTTTACAAGTACTTTTTATCTATTATTCCAATTCAACATAAGCCAAAAAAATGTGCTCATATGTAAGAACTTGTATGTATGTTGTTGTTCAATCACAAAACTAAGTGCGTAATTATAGATTTTCAAACGAGGATACCATCATAGCTTATTTTCCATCTTCGCCAATCTCACCTGCACAAAAATCAAACATACTTGTTATTATAACATGATTTGAAGCCCTTCCATGTTTATTACTGCAAGTCATCATATGGTATTTTCATTATAAAGGCATTGAAAATTTGAATTAAGTAGTTCATGACTTGTTAGAAGCTTATTGTATCTTCAAGGCTAAAATTGCATATTCTCAAGTGGTTCTAAGGCTAAGTATATCTGATTTGCTACAATTGAAAATCACTACTTCTTCCCATTTTTTCTTAATGTCTCACTTCCCAAACAAAGTAGCCATTTTTAGATAATTGACACTCACAATTTCCTTAAACATTCTCATATCTGTTTGGGACTATGGGACATTTGTTAAACAACCATACAACAAAGAGAACTTTATGTTAATAAGTAATAACTAAGATTATATAAATATGCATTGAGCATTTGTGAGACCAAAGATGTTTGCAAAGGTAGAACTGTAGTAGTTAATTGACAGCAAAGTTAGATATGAGAAATGTGAGTTTGAGCATTTGTAGGGCCAGGAATAACAAGGGTGGAGTTAAAAAGTTGACTTACATAAGAGAATTTATTTAGACTAAAGAGAGTGTGTGCACAGAATAAAGTTTAGAGTTTGCTAAATGTTATGTATGTGCACCAAAGGTCATAAAGGGCACCAATTTGTAATTTTCCTGGAGACTTCAATATTTCACTTACATTAGCCCCATATTTATATTGAAATGACCTATTTGACATATTTCAATTTCAATGCAGCTTAAACTTCAACAGTACATGAGTGCTAACGTTAGTACATCATCAATTCATCAGTACTTGTTCTAAGCCCTGCACACATTTCCTGCGCTCTCTATTCTACTAATTCAGTGAACAAAGATATCACAAAAGAAGATAATATAAGAAGAAAAAAATACAAAGTAATGACATGTGTTATTGCAAAAGCAATATATCCTCCAATTCAAGTATCGACTACAAATAAACAGCATGAAAAGGAGCATAACAACGCCTAAACACAGCATCTTGATAATAACAATAAACAGATCACAACACCACTCCAGATTTATATTAACATTTTGCTTTGAAAAAACAATATAAGGGCGTATGTTAAACAAACAATTAAGAAGAAGAGCCAAAAAATAACTACCAGTTCTCCAAATGTACTCTTTCTCCGATTGCATGAAATCCATCCTCATAGCATATCACCCTCCGAAATCACCAACATGCGCAAAAAACATTGCATGGAACAAACCAAAGCTACTCAGCATAAGCAAAAGTACTACATATCTCCATTCAAACTGGAATTCTCCGTATCCAGGGCTTCAAAGATGATTGATGTGTGCAGACTCCCGTGCTGCATCCAATTGTTAATTCAATAGGCACTCCAAACTTAGATTACAGTTTATATAACTATTTGACATTATAAACAAATGATCAATCTCCTGCAATGAAATTAACACACATTATTCTGTGTTTCAGGCTCGTTAGGTCGATCTACATCACAACCAAAAATGTTTTCTCTCAGTACCACAGGCTCGTGTTGGATCTACTCGTTCTCCGAATCACTTCCTCCCTCTGAGCCATACTATGCGGGTATTCATCTCCTGCGTTCATCCAAAAAAACTATATACATCCAAATCCAATTAAACCCCCAAAACCAAAAATTTAATTTAACATTATTATTATTAACGAAAAAAAACTTACAATGATTTTCTGGCTGTCGTGATTTGGGAGTGCTGATTTTTTATCAATGCATGAGGTTTGTGAACAAATTTCCAACGAAATCCCCGCTTTATGAAAATAGCTCACATAAGTAACAATAACTCAGGATTCGAGAGATTCGACTAAGAAAATACAAAAACTTCAAATCAACTCACGAAAATAGCCCAAATTGAAACCCTAGATCTACTAATACTAAAACATTCCAGAAAACCCAATTAATTAACAATCAATTAAAAACAAAAAACCTAAATGGCAACCTGTGTGTCGAGATCTGTTCACAAAGATGTCTTCTCACTCCCCTGGGTTGCATGCGGTGATCGACGACGCACTTCAATCGAACTTGCTTAAATCTACATCAACTAAAAGTGGACGAATGAAATTGTTGGGGAAAACGGGACGAAAGGGCGAATGAATTTGGTAATAAAAACGGAGGGAAATTCATTGTGTAAATTAATGGTGAAAAATCGATCAAAAAGTGGGAAGAATTGTGGAAAATGATCAAAACAAATGGGAAATTGATGGGAGCAAATTCGGACAAAAAAAGTTTGGAAAACAGAGGGTAAACGTGTAAAATGCATGGATGGGTGAATGTGTCTTGTATGTAATATGAAGGTCACAATCGTCAATGTACTGTGCTTTGTGAACAAAACAAAGGGCAAAACCGTCAATTCACTGTTCATTATGAACAGTGTTTTGCTTAGGGGCTTTTTTGTTGTTGAGATATATATTACACTAGATAAGCCTCGAGCAAATGCTCAGTTTGTAAATGAATTATGAAAAACTTTTATATAAATCAAAACTTTGATCTATTTAAATGTAAATATCTAAAGTGGTTTGATTGTGATTAATTTTGTTAATGTTATGTATCAATTACTAAATGTTATACTTTATTTTATTTTCAAAGCTCATTTATTAATGTATATTCATTAATTATTATTTTTTACATTTTTTACAATCATTAATTAAATGGTGCTTGGGAGGGAAATTTGGAGGAAAAAAGAAGGGTGGGATTGCTTAATAATATTATAACTATATTTCCAATCTTCTATAACCTCTCTTGAGGACTCCTTTGTCTGTGTTTGCCTGATAACATCAACCAACCAAATCATGACTTAATTATCTCATCATTTTTTAGCAAACAGAATTTTAATATCCAAAAACAACCACTTTATACGATCAATCATGCAATATAAAAAAGCATTATATTATAAAAAATTCAAAAAGAAGAAGAATTACCCGAACCAGATCGATGAAGATTAGATTCATCAAAACCAATTATGACTTCCTCAACAAAGTAACGAGTATGGTAATCACCTAAATTAAATTATTTTTCTTCACTAAATTAAATTATTTATCTCTTAAAATAGGAAACAGAGCAATCTATATTATTAAAAAATCTTACACCATATCACCCTGACCTTCACCAGAATCTCTCCTCCAAAATACTCATTTTCCATATTTATTCTTTCTTTTAAAAAAAATTACAAAAATATATAATATTTAATGGTTCTTTCCAAGCCGAATATCTGAATTCAAATGTCTGTATATAATTGGACTTTTAAAAAAATTGTGAATGATATTCTTATAAGTTGAGATTATATTCCATATTTTTTCAATGTGAATTTCAAAGAAATAAATATTTGGATAATAAATTATTTTGAGGTATTTAATACTTTACAGATGTGAAGAAAATAGCATTTTTTTTATGAGATCACAGCCAAGTGGCAAGTTGTGGGTGCGAGTATATTGCTTATTTAGTAATTACGTGTATATAGATTTGTATTCATTTAAAAATTAAAATCCAAAAATCTATATATTCTTTATAACTTGTTTTACTTAAAATGTTGACACGTGGCGCCTAAAACATTTTTAACAAAAAAAATTTAAAAATTATATCAATTAACAATTCAACATTGTTTTGAAAAGGTTCGTTCCAACCTGTTTTACGGTAACATTATCTGTGTAAGTAACGCTTTATTTGCTTTCATTTTCTCCTTATTTTCTCGAGTTTGAATTTGCGTAAACTATCTTCTATTTTTCCTTTTCTTACGTTCGATAATCAGTAATTGTTTCTTTTCTTTTACAATGAGTTCATGAACATTTAATTCTCCAAATATGTATGTATCGAGAAGAAGTATCTAGCTAGGGATAATCTTAAGCCACGATACGACGCAATTATTTCCTGTTCATCGGAGCAGTTTTCTCAAGTTTCGATGCAAATTTCCATTCTAAAAGATTTTGTAGTAAGTTGCTCATTATTGAATTATATTGGTTTAATTTTGATATATTGCATGATCAGTTATATTGTTATCTCTGTCTGAAGTACTTTTCATGTGATTGATCTGATTTTAGCCTTATATTGCATACAAAAACATAAATTTATTTTAGAATAAAAATTTTGTGTTCAAATAAAAGGATCGTATTTGTTGTGTTTGTATAATTTGATTTAATTATTTATTATTTGAAATCTTATAAATTATTGAAAAATTCATGTTTTTTCAAGAAAATTGTCATCATAATGATGTGAATGGTGGAATTAGGAGTGATACAATAAGATTGAAATTGCTTTTGTTTACAGCTCATCATTATGCATAATAACAGTCATAAGTTTCGATTGCCCAGGAAAAGGATTCACCTTTGAGCGTGATGCTGTTAAAACTTGAGGAATTTTTCTTGGAGATTTGAATTGTACTTTAAGTTAACTTTATTTTAATATATTTTTATAATGCAAGATGAATATTTTTTCTTCCAAGTTTGAACTTTGATGGGATTACTGTATAATTTTAGTTTGAATAAGTTTCGATTTTTGAAGATCCACGAGAAACTTAAAGTATTCTGATGTTTAATAAGATTTCGTGTGCTTGGCATGGGAAGTGAATTTAATTTGTTTGGAAAATGCAATCATATTCTTTAATTCTCAGTTCCCAGTTACTTTTTCTGATAATATACACTTTCTGTTTACAAGTCTACTGGTC
>SNQN01001502.1:68596-93951 GCA_008642245.1 Bassia scoparia
TCATCCTCACAAATTATGGGTACAAATTATGAAAGGCAAGTATGATCATTTAGATGACTTCTTCCAGGTTAGGAAAATGCCAACTGACTCTTCAATTTGGAAAGATATTTTAGCAGGTAGGGATATCCTCAAATCAGGCCTACGCCATCTCATTGGCAATGGAGAGGACACTCTATTGTGGTATCATCATTGGGTTGGGGACTCTCCTCTTTATAGTCACCTTCTTCATGATGTTCCAAGTCACATTACTCACTAGAAAGTGTCATCCTTGATTCATCATGGTCAATGGGTCCTTGAACCGATACCACACCTGCTTCCTTCTCATCTTCTTCTAGAAATCAGTAACATCCCTCTATTTCACTCCAACACAATCTCTGATAGCTATTACTAGTCCTTTTCAAACAATAGCAATTTCACAATTAAATCTACTTATTTTCAAAATCACAGTTCTTCCCTCTCTCCTCCTTCAATGTTTGTTCCCTGGAATAAGCTTTGGCACATAAAGGGTCCTCATAAATACAAGATGCTTTTATGGAATTGTTTCAGAACCATACTCCCTGTTGCTTCCAACCTTCAACTAAAAATTCCAAACTTCAACCCTCTTTGTTCCCGTTGTGCTCTGTATGATGAAAACCATCTTCACCTTTTTCGTGATTGCCTAGTTACTGGAGTCCTCTGGAATAATATCTTCAATTGTGGTCCTGTCCCCCTTGCTTTCTCCTTTTCTTCTTTCTGGAATTCAGAATGGAATGCTTGGCTACTTTATAATTTCAATTATTCTGCTCCTTGGAGACTTTTCTTCATTGTGACTATTTGGCACATTTGGAAATCTAGAAACTTGGCTATATGTGACCAAAAAAATGGAGTTTACTAATACAATCTTTCATCGTCTGATGGGTGATTACAATATTTGTTTTGATATGTTTCAGGGCAGTGACTATATTGTTCCTCCTGCTGACATTCAGGTGTCTTGGAAGCCTCCTGCAGAAGTAGACCTGGCAATGGATCGGATGGAGCTCAATCAGCCTCCATCCATTAGCACTCCACCCATCACCAGACCCATCCGTCATCCGTCAAATCCGTCATCCAGATCCGATCCATCCGTCATCCGCGGGTGAAGTGGATGGGTTGGATTTTTAGCGGATTGCATCATAATTTGTATGAATTTTCACATGAAAAGCAACTTTGTACAACTCAAATATTCATACGATAAAACAATATTGTTTGTGACTATTATAAGCCATTCAATACTCGTACAAACCATCGCCCAATCATGCCTAAACTAAATGAAAGCAATGGCCAATGGACAAAGTCCTAAAAGGGCAACTTGAAAGCCTAAAACTGCAGAAGGGTATGTGAAACTTAATGTGGATGCTTCATGGGTGGGAGGTGGTTCAACAGGTGGTGGAGGTGTCATCCGCAGACCTGATGGTTCCTGGTTTGTGGGATTCTCTCATAAATCCAATGCAGTTACTTCATTGGCTGCTGAAATACTCACTATACGTCGTGGACTACTCTTGGCTCAACAATACTCCTTRACCAACATTGAGCTTGAAACAAATGCAGAACAAGCTATCTCTCGCATTGACAGTGCAAGGGAGGATAGTCACAGCCAGCTAGGTCCAGTCATTCATGACATCCTCCTCCTTCTCAATCGGGAATAGACTGTGGAGCTAAAGCATACCAAGCGTAGTGGGAACAAGTTGGCTCACCACCTAGCAAACTATGGTGCTAAAATGCAAAAGAGTTTCAAGTTGCACTACACTCCCCCTCCAAGCTGCCTTGTCTTGTATGAACCGGAGAAGGTCTCGGTGCCTATGGAAGAATGATCCCTTCTGCTTATCCATTGCCTCTGTGATGGCCCCTTTTGTCTCTCTCTTTGGATCGTTTGTTCTTAGTATCCATCACCTGGCTTGTATCTATTGTCTTTTGGATGGTCCTATATGGATTGTGTTTAAACACTTTTATGCTACCACTCTTTGGAACTGGCTTTGTCARAGAATTTCAGCCCATTTTTGCAATTGTATAGGGGCTGCAAATTCCCTTTATGTATGTTCCATTGATTGCACTCTGGCTATGCCTATTGGGTGCTCACTAATGAATAAATAAACTTCTCTTTTCTGTGTTAAAAAAGGTAGCACCTTCTATTACAGGTTGGATTATATAGAATACACATGTCTTATTTTAAGGTGTTGTTTTCTATAAAAATTAAAATGCTAATTTTAATAAGTTTTGAKGCAGATTAATCTTTGGTAACATGGGAGTTGTCATACGGCAGCGTACTCAAACATAGGATTTTGTTAGGCATTGTATAGTACCGATTTTGTTTTACATCTATGAAGTTATAAATTTGTTATATATTTTATTTTTTATTTACTGTTTTTATAGTTTAGTTATTAATTTTTAAAATATTTTTGGATAAGATACATTTTTTTTGTGTTAGATTAGATGTTATTAATTTTTAGATACTTTGTTTTTTATTTAGTTTATTTAATTTATTTTTTTAATTTTTTGGATAAGATATATTCTTTTATTTTCTATTTTTATATTAGTGATGTTATTAATTTGTTAGATATTTTGGTTTTATTTCATTGTTTTTATATTTAGTCATTTTATTATTGTTTTTAAAATTTTGGATAAGATATTTTTTTTAATATTAGTTATTTTAATTTCTAATTTTTTAATAGTATCTTGGGTAAAAAGATCTTCACAAAAATTATTCGACAATTTGAGTATTTGGTTTATACGATATATAACAAGGTAAGAATGCACGCAAATGCGTGCATAGACTTTTAGAATACTAATCTTATATAAAAAATATGTAATTGTACAAAATCTTATTATTAGCTAATCATAATAAAAAGAAAATAAATTGAACTTATATAATAATCCACCAATCCATGTACACAATCAATAATAATATACATCTAAGAATTGGAATCTACTTCAATTCACTAGAAAAAAAACTTTAACAAACATTTAATACTAAAGTGTACATCTATTATGCAATTCCAATTCCAAAAATACTAATGACAACTTGAATGATCAAGCATTATTTAGACGGTCCAAAACTCAACACGTTCCTCTAGGCCTTTTCGATGATACTTAGCTTGTTTTTTTCTACAAAACAAAGGTAACAAAATCTTGTTTGTTCTCACCGCCATTTTAACTCTAAGTTGTAGCACATCACAAAATTTCTGCGATAGAAGAAAAAATAGAACACAATTAGATAAATATATGGAACTACTATATGCTTACATAGGTATGTGTTATAGTAAATCTCAAGAATCAATTTATATTTATATATTAAATTAGCAAAAATTGTATTCGAAGCTAAAATGGAATCCATCAAACAAATACATCACATGATCCATATCAGCTAGAAAATAAAACCAACCACAGACACTAAAAGTAAGCTTACGCAAGCATAACAACCTTAAGAAATTTTGTTGAATTTGATTACATTAACTTTAAACTCAAATTATTGATTTTCCTACGGAGTATAAATTTAAGTACAGAGTATAAAATTAAAATAAGGAATCTTACTCAATTATCAGGGATGAAAATTGTAATCATCTCAATTGAAATTACAAAGCTATTAAACATGCAAATAGTTTCAAACTTTCAATTGAATGTCAAGAAGTAACTCAATCAAGTTAGGGTTTCAAAATCATATAACTCAAACTTATAATAACATATAAAAAAACTTAGAAAAATGTACTTCCTAACAAAACCAAATCCAGAGAATACAAAAATAGAACACGATTATATTAAACGAAGATACTTGTTACAGATCAACAAAATCAAACAAGTAGAATCAAAGGCAATTTAACAAACTTATAAAACACAAACAAGAAGCAAATTCGGTATGATATGTAAAACGAAACTACAAAACACATGTAATAACATATTCGAGTTTTGATATCAAGAAGATGACAAGCTGATAAGCAATCAAACAATAGTCGTCGAACACAAAAATTGAATCAAAGTCTAAAGAAAATGAAAGGAATATGAAAAGAAGCACTAAAATAATGGCGAACATTTTAAAATAAATTAGTTTGAAATCATACCTTAAAATGTAGACCATGCGAATTTACAATGACGAAATCAAGTTTAATTTGTGAGAATGATCATAACTTTAAATGGTAACAACAGAAGACAAGAAGAAAGGTTTTCCCAATGGTATTGGTGAGTTTAGCGAATTTTCATTGGTATGCCTGAATATTTTTATTTTCATTGTATGTCTCAGAAATTGTTTCAAATATAATATTATTCAATTAAAAAGTAACATATAACCACTGTAACACTCAAACTACCGTGAATCACCGCAAGCCATTAGAGAAATCCCCGAATAGTGTTTGTGCGAGTAAATGGTTAGTGTGGTCTTAAAGGTTTGCGTAGAGAGAAATGAGGATTTTAAATTAGAGAGAGAGAAGATGAATTAAAAAATTGCGGTTTAAGGGAGGTTGTGACGTAATTTGGGGCTTTCGTGATGCTTGCGGGTGATCGTGGTGCTTTTGGTGGTTAACGTTACTTTTTAATTGAATAATGCTATTTTGAGACGGTTCCTAAACCTCAAACATATCAATGGGAATAAAAAACTCATACATACCATGGGAATTCGCTAAACCTCACGACATACCATTAGGAAAAACCCAAAAAGAAAGCTACCATTGTGATATTCCTTAAAAATTAAAAGAAATAAACGTATAAACCAAAAAAATGTAATACGGAGTACCTAATATAGATTAATAAGTAAATAACTGTAAATATAGTGTTTTGTTCAATTTTTCATTTAATTTAAAATTAATAATAACTTATTTTTCTTTCTAACTAAGAGATCTCATTTTATGAAAAATAGATCTCTTTATTTCCATTAAGACACTAATATTTACTTGTTAGGTCTCTTAATATAAAAAATTTTTTGTGTTATTAAAGGTCTCTTTATGGAGGTCTCTTATTTGTAGTAGTGTTCATTCTCTTAATTGCTCTTCTCTCTCCTCCATTCTTATCTTCTGCCTTTTAATTACTCAAGCCCTCAACAACAACAACAAATTTGAACTACACAAATTCAACAACAAAACAATTAATTTGAACTACACAACTTCAAGCAACAATAAAGAACACTAGACAAATTGAACGACAACTAAAATAATGAATTGAAGAAATTCGAATTTGACCAATAATAACAATTGGCAGTAAGCAAAGAAAAGATGAGATAATTAGGATAATGGAGGTTTTGTGTCAAAGATCTTATTTGCAAAGCAAACGAATACACACACCCACGAACCACAACCACCACCCACGACTCCAAAACTAGATGAACACACAAACACACACACCATGACCACAAACCACATGACTCGTGACATACGACCCTCAACGCGCCAACCCACGAACCCACCACTCACGAAGAGGAAATCAAAATCTACATTATTCGTCTTGTTCTTGAAACTAATTCGACTAAACCAGATTCGAATTGTTGTTGTTGTTACTTGTTCAAATTCAAATTTGAACAATTGTTGTTCTTATTTTGTTTAAATCGAATTCGTTCAAAGTCGAATTGTGTGTTTGAGGCAAATTTGTTGATTGTTGTTCGAATTATTGTTGTTGTTGTTAAGATAAAGAAGAACAAGTAGAGAAGAGAAAAAAAAGTAACCATGGAGGAGGGAGAAGGATAGAGGAAACAGAAAGTAGAAAGAGTAATAATAAGGGTTTTATTTTTGTTAAAAACTAAAAAAGGAGCAATTAAGGTTAAACTAACGAAAACTTAACGGTCGTTAGTTATAAGTAGGGTGTTAATGAGTCGAGCCTGCTGGAGCATCGACTCGAGTTTTCACGAGTCGAGCCTCGTCTATGCTCGGCTCGGAAACTCGAAAATATTATTTTATCTTTTATTTAACTTAATAATTATAAAATTAGTAGTATATTATTGAATATCTAATAAAAAATAGAAATTCATAGCTATTAACTATTATATGTTCTAAAAAGTTATATTGCTATAGTTTTCGAACTCTATTATAGTTTTAAGTATTTTAAACTTATTTTAAGGCTCAAAAAAGCTCAGAATATTCGTTACGAGCCGAGCTCAAAATATCTAAACCTCGACTCGACTTGTTACACCCCTATCGTAAGGGAAATTGAGCTATTAACCCATACCTCAGAGTATATGGCGGTAACTCAAAAACCTCAAGGTACGTCGACTATTAAACATAACCTCAGGGGGTTTTGCATGGAAGAGACAATGATAAGATAAGGATTTGGAGTTGGGACTCTTTTATTTTTATCCCTATCCTTTGTTTGCATAAGGTGAGACAATGATGAAGATAAATAGAAATGAGATATAACAAATACTATATTACCCACTTTAAAATTTATTGTTTAAGTAAAATATATAAAATGATATATTTGTCTTTTATTCTAAGTATGAGAAATCCTCTTATACCTCCCCCCTACTAGGTACAAGAATAGAGGGAAAAACCTCATTTATCTCTATCCTTATCCCTTTTATTTTCCCCTATCCAACAAAACAAACAAAGGATAGAGATATTTGGGAAATAAAAATCTTGTCCCTAATTGTTATCCCTCAAAACGAACCACTGTGAGGGTACACGAAAAAAATTTCATAATTTTTTTAGGAAAATTGTCCACAACTCCACTAAAAGACGACTTTTGCGAATAACTGTCATCATTAAAAAAATTTGTCACAACAGCCACCCTATTTCTTTGTTGACCACTGCCAAATGGGTTTGACCACGCCAAAGGGTGTTTGACCACCGCCAAAGTTGTTGAACACTGCTAAAGGGTGTTTCTGGTGTTGACCGGCCACCGAAACTCAACCACACCCTATTATCACCCTATTTCACCCTCCTCCTTCTTCAACCACACCTCCATCACACCGGAAACACCCTTGGCAATGCTCTTGGCCGGTCAACGCTTGAAACACCCTTTGGCAGTGGTCGAACACCTTTTGGCGGTGGTCAAATACCTTTTGGAGTGGTCAAACACCCTTTGGCAGTGGTCAACAAAGAAAAGGAATTTGTGGCTGTTGTGGACAAATTTTTTATTTGATGGCAGTTATTCGCAAAGGTCGCCTTTTTAATGGGGTGGACAAATTTCTATAATTTTAACATCAATTTAAAACATTATTGTTAAACACGTGAGTTCTAACAAGAGCAATAATTACTGCTTTTGCCATCTGATTGCATTAGAATTTTTAATTGCCTCGTTTAATTTGAGTCCAAAATATTTCATTACTCAAGGAAGTGACAGATCCAAACCACTTTTCTCTTCTCTCCTTACAGGGTGGCCCACTCGACGGACGGCGTCTCTGTGTTGATCTCTCTGGTGTTGTGCTGCGCCGCGCTGCTGTGTTTTTGCGTTGCTACTGTTGTTGTGTGGTTGCTCGATCTTAATACTGTATCATTGTTAGGTTTCGGTTTTTTAAGGTATTCTTCTTCCATCTCCTCTTCTCCCAAATCTGTGTTAATTCTTTACCTTTTTATAATTTTGTTCAATTCTCAGTTTTTTTTTCAATTATTTTGCTAGAGTTTCGTGTGAATTTTGTTGAAGAGTTTTTGTTTCAAATTATTGCTAGAGTTCTGTTGGATTATTTATGAGTTTTGCTTCAATGTCATTGTTTGGAGGTTGTATATTGTTGTTTGTAAGTATACTTTGGGGCTGAATTTGAAGACCAACAATGAAATACGAAGTATAATATTAATTACAACAAGCAATACATACGTTGAAATCAAGTAACCGTATGCTACAAAACACTGTGATTCTAAGTGTGAAAGACAAAGAGGCGGAAGCCAAGAACATACTGGTTTTGATAAGTATCAACTTATTTTATTTTGGATGGAAATATTAACTGCTTTTGTAAATCACTATGCAAAAGGTTTTCAAGCACCTTTACCATATCACATCTGTTCATTGAATAAATGGAATTTTAGGATTTTTAAAAAAATAAGTAAATGAAAATAGTAATATAGTATGGAAGTGCCATGTGTCAACAATGTATGTAAAAACCCTGTTATTAAATATAGTAACAGATAGATAGATAGATAGATTCGAACACCCGATGTTACATCCGATGTTTGAATGASTTCGAATGTTTGAACCCATATGGCCCAAATGCTGGATCCGCCACTGGTTTGCTTTCTTGAGGACATCAATTTTTGTACTCGTATATTATAGTTGCAGTACAGATTGAGAAAATGGCATGAAAGAAATGAGGTAGAAGAACAAAGGAGGATAGTTCAATAAAATGGCAAGAAATAGATTGGTGCCKCACATTTCTTTGAAGTCAATTCCTTTCATACCGATGTCTGTAAACTTATTGGGGTTTCTGTTCATTGTTATCCAACAGCAATCATAGTATGATCAGCGATTTTTAGAATGATAWTTTTTGATAAGTCACAGGTTCAACCTGCTTGACAGCTTCTTTCTTTTGGCCTAACTTAATTTCATTTTCTAACGTACTCAATAATTCTATATTTCACACACTCAAAACTTAGAAGTCTACAATCAGTAGAACACTCCTAGAACCTCGCCTTCCACTCCCAGGACATGCTAGTCGGCCTGACTGSCGACGGTACTCTGGCACTCTGCCCTTGTTTCTTCTGTTGCTTATTTCTTAATTCTTTAGCCCTCTTCAAATATTATAGGTACTAATATAGCTGTATTCAATTTCTCAATTGTTTACCTGATATATTCAATTTGTCAGTTGAAAGTCTTAAATTTCTGTTGTTTTATATTTGTAAATTGTAAGTGGTAGATTATTGGTAGTATTTGTAAGAGTAGGTTTGTTTGTAAGTCTTAAAATTTTGACTTAGGGTTTCAACCTTTTGAAATCACYAGTCCAGAATTGGTTGCTAATTCCTTAATTATCAATTAACTTATAACCCGATTTCAAAACATAAAAATCCACCTTGTAGATTTTGTCTAAAGTCCTCCCAAAATTGGTTCTACTATTGAATGTTGAACAATTGTATTTGATTTAATGATATGCATTAGTTATATATTTTTTAATGTTTCAAATGGCAAATTTTAACTTACGGTTGTGTCTCATACTCTGGTTCTCATGGCTCATTTTTTATTTTGTTCTTTTTCATGGACAATCAACATAGATTGACCCTGTGAAGTCTTTTGGTTGATACTTAATCTGCTTCAATTTTTTTGACATATAAATCATGCCTTTTTTGATTGATTGATTGATAAATCATGACTTTAGTGTTTAAAGGATCCCAATTAGGTGTAAATTAGGAATTGTGTTTTATTTTTCTTTCGCTGCCGTCTGAAGTATCCTAGAGTGTGCGTGTGAGGGCTTGTTGTTTTCAACTTATTTTCAGTACTGAATAAGATAAGTCCAGATAAGTAWCAATAAGTTCAAATAAGTACTAATAAGTATAATCATTACTTTTCCCTCTCCCAAATTAAGTTCAGATAAGTACAACTAAGTTGAAAAGAACACACCCTGTATGAGAAGAGAGATAGAAATTAGAAAGAGAAATTATGTTGCTAGGTGAGGTCTAAAAAGTTTGCAGTGGTTGAAAACTAGTGGATAAAAAAATGCTTTTTTTGTCGGGTTCAAAGAAAAAGAAGGAAATATGTGTGTAATACATTTTGTGATGGTGAATTAGTGATTTGGGTAACATCAAAGGTGGAATGTCGTGGTTCATAACTCACTCCCATAGTATCAATTGAACTATGAATCCTAGGACCTAGGGTTCTGTTGAATGTCAGAATGGTGGTGATTCCTTCATTTGAGAATTGGAGACAATCTCATGTGTAAATCATCTTCCTGGCTTTGTCTAATGTTATTTGGCCTTGGGTCCTTTCTTCTGTTTGATTTGGTGAACCAGTTATCTTCCTCATGACTGCTTTACATTGAATTTGTTCATGATCACAAATTTATTTTCTTTTTATGCATTGTTGTCAGGGTGACTAAGGATCATGTCTCGTCGGTCAATATGGAAAGGTTCTTTTGTTGATGCATTCTTGTTGAAACTGAAAGACAACAAAGAACAACTTGCAAACAAAAAGATCTGGTCGAGAAGGTCTACTATCCTGCCAGAATTTGTTGGTAGTGTTGTTCGAATTTACAATGGAAAGTCTTTTGTCCGCTGTAAGATCACTGAAGGGAAAGTTGGTCACAAATTTGGAGAGTTTGCTTTCACTCGGAAACGAAGGCCTCACAAATTAGACGCTGGATCGAAGAAAAAGGGAGGTCGTTGAGCTCCTATGACTGTTCCCTCCAGTTTCTTTGCTTCTGTTGTTCCATTTTTGTTAGGCCTCCTGCCATCTAGTTGGACTAGCTTTTATGCCATCTTATGCAACTCAAATTTTGTAGGAGTTTTATGAAACACTGTATTAGCTACTCGTTCCTAARCATTTKTGGGTTAAAGAAGATTGGAAGAACATATACTGTGGTGCTGCCTTTTCCAGGTCTATCCATCCTTCATGCACTTATGCTCCATTAATAAGATTGTGTCATCTGTAAATTGCGAATAGCTACAGAAGTGTTGCTGGTATAACTGACGGGATAGATGTTCGCAATCTTTCTTTTTTTTTTCTTTTTTGGCTGAATCTGTTTACTCAATGGTTACAAAGGAATAAAACTGTCTTTAGGAGGCTTAAGATATGTTTGTTTTAGAGTCGCATAGAAGTGATGAGCTCTTGAACGTTGTTATGTAACAAGCCYCATCATATGAAGAGTGTGGTTCGCAGTTCTTCCTAGAAGGTGGGTGAGTCCAATGAGTCATATCTGAGATCTGCAGTTCTGCAGCATAAACAATACATGTGAGAAAGGAGTTACAAGTATTGGTATTCTCGTGTATACCTTAAACGCTCTTTGCACTGCAAACAATTTGGTTTAGGCGTGTTTGCTTTCGTTGTTTTAACTTCTTTTTTTTTTCTATCTTTTTATTTTATTATTAGGGGTTGATCATCATTTTATTACAATTAAAATTCAATTGCCAAAAAATAAAATAAAATTGCGAGTGGCGAGTTCATATTGATGGACAGAGTGCAGGACCACAAGGCCAAAATTCTATAGAATGGGTCAATTTTAGAAAAGATAGGTGAGTTGGTGATAGAATTGACCTAAGTTTGGTGGTTTGATTTCACCAGTTCACAACAAAAAGACTGCAAGAACTTGAACAACTTCTGAAATACACAGTATGTACTACCATTAAGATATACTAGCAATGAGGTCAAATGAAAAATTGACAATTTGAAAATTTGACATGCATATTGAAAAATGAAACATCGTACACCTTTTTTTGGAGTTAGTCTAGATGGTTACATCATATTGCATATTTTAATTCGACAATTTAAAAACAAAATGAACATTGATTATCAAAGTCATCTAAGCAATTCAATAAGGCGGTATATTTTAAATATTCAATTTACAATTTTCGCGTAATTGAAGAATTCAACACTTGAAATCTGAATAATGTTAGATTCGACTAAATTTATAGCTTGTTAAAATTAACTTTTATAATCTTATAAAAATAAAAAAATAAGTGATTGAAGTTCGAGTTGAATTTCATGTAAATAGAATTTTTTTTTTTTTAAAAAAAAGGCGGGAAGGAGTAATTTTAATACATTGCCAAAGACTAATAAAAGGCAGCCCTACATCAAACATAAACAAATCAAAATTGGTTTAATTGTTACCCAAAAAGAACACATCTTTCTGTAAATGGTTAAACCACTTGTCAACCAGTAATATCTTTGCTTAATGGACTGTCCAATTAATTATCATGTGTGCAATGTGCTATTAACATGTTATGGCACAAACAATAGCTGACATTTTAAGCAAAATTTTATTATAGTTGTATGGGCCCCAGAATAGAACTTTGTAGAGGTAGGGCCACCTCCAGCCAACAGAGGAATGGAGGCCTTTTGCCAAAGTTCCATACTTTGATACACTTCTCTGATTCTCTCCTATCTTCTTCTTCACTTAATTCAAGTATCAAGCATTGATTAACGATTATTAAGGGAAAAAATTTAATATCTTCATTTCTTTGTTTATCTTGTTAGAATCGATGAGAGAATTATGTAAAATAAATCTGTAAATTAGAAATTGTTAATTTAATTAAAAAAATTACTTGAAAGAGAGTTATAGATTTTTTTTTTTTTTTACTAGTATAGTAAGAAAAGGTAATAAATGTGTGTTGGAAAGTAAATTTTGGGAGTAATATAAATAATAGTTAAACTTTAATTTAATAGGGTTATGATATATACAGCCCTTAGGGCTGCATATCAGAAGCCAAAAAAGGAAAGTATTCAAAAAAGTAAACATTTATGACATCAAATTCTGTGCAATTTTAACATAAATCTATAAATATTTACCATTTTAAGCAAGAATTTAATGCTTATATGCAGCCCTTATAGCATTTTCCTATTCCAAATAAGACAAACATTTAAAATTTTAATTTCGTGAAATAGGACAAACAAAAAGAAAAGAAAAGAGTGATATGTTACTTTAAATGGAAAAAAATTACGAATTCAAGATACAATTGTAACATTAATTAACATAATAAATGGTTATTTGTTGATTGTTTTTTTTCCCTATTTTTAGACTCTTATATACAACCCTTCACCCTTTTTTAAAACATTTGATCTAGAACAGTACTAATAATACTCCATATATGTGTCTTTAGGGTTAGCTAGGGCTACCCAAACATTTTTCATACTGATGTATGAGACTCATATTGCTTTTGCGTATAACATTTAATATATGGAGTACTTTATTACTCAAGATAATAATTACAACTCAATGGAGATGCATGTCGAAATTATACATCAATATTAGAGTCATTTTTTTAATTTTATAATAATAAGGTAAACGGGAAAAATAAAGATTAGGACAGACTTCTCTCAAGACTCTAACCTAACCTGTCAAAGAATAGAAAAATGGGAAATTTCACATCCATAAATGGAACAATAGCTTGATTTGTAGGGGCAAACTGACCTAAAGAGTCCAAATGATCAGCGCACCTGTTACCTTCATGAAAAATATGATGACAATCATAGTAATCAAAAGATTGAAGAAGGATTGAAATATCATCGATTAGGGTATGAATTGACCAAGGACTAGAGAAGATTCCGCGTAAGATATTAATAGCAGTTAGATCATCACCTTCAATGAAAAGGCGCCGACAACCAAGAAAGGAAACCGGGAGTAAACCATTACGAAGGGCTAGAACTTCCGCTACCAAAGAAGTGGTGGAACCAAAGGAGTAAGAATGAGTTGCTATTGAGGAACCATTATGGCCTTGGAGGAGGTCACCACCAGAAGTCGAATCTTTTCGYACGAAAACATCAAAATTTATTTAATAGTACCAAGTGGACAGGGGACCAACTCAAGAAACCATGATGGAGCGGTGAAGACGTTGGGGAATCGGTATYGAGGGGCTATTGTCAACAGTGAGACGATAAGAGCATTCAAAGAAAGAAGAAAAAGGCATAATAGTAGGTCACCACAGGTGAAAAGGTAGTATTATGAAAGGCGATAGCATTTTGGGGTTTTCAAATACTCCATAAGAGGTAAACAAATTTACAGATGCGGGTAGTGGACATGGAGTCGTGAATGGAGTGAATCGTTGTCAGAAGAGAGTCAACATCAGGTAGAGGGTCAAACCATTAGAGAAGCTATGGCTCAAACCACAGAGGGAGGACCGACAAGCAACGAAGAAAAAGATGATAGTGGGACTCTTGCGCTGTGGAACATAAGGGACATACTAGGGGAATGTCCAGGTTACAAAGAGAGAGTACATTACGAGTAGGGATATTGTGATGTTAAAGCTACCATAGAAAGAGTTGAGTTTAGGGGCGATGATAAGTTTCCAAAGCCACTTAAACTACCAAGCAGTCACGAAACATGACAAAACAAAACAAGATTACTCAATTTCCAATTGCCTAAAAAAAGAGTGAAAAAAACATCAATAGAATATATTAATTGCAAAAAAAAGGTTACATGAAAGAACCAATAAGATTACTTTTTTTCACTTTTGGCATCTTAATTTCTAATTAATACTTGGCACATAAGATACCATCACTTTCATTAATTTACAACCACTAACTTTAGAGTTGAATTAATTATTTATCTAAAAAATATTTAAAACTTTTTTCACCCATAAAAAAAAAGAGAAAAAAGCTAAGAAAAAGAAAGCAGAGAAAGCTTTTATATCTTTGTTGATCAAGCTAAGATAAGAGTTAGTGAAAGTGTATTGATGAATTTAATTGATGTCACCTTAATTATCCTCTTTACATAACAATCCATATATAAAGGACTACAACTGCTTATTAGTAAAAGGCAAAGCTAAACAGCGCCCCAGGGGCGTTGGATAAGGTAACTTAAAATAAAAATATTATAACATAATAATTAGGGATTTTTCCCTAAAGACCCCTGACTTTAAGRCTAATAACCCATATACCCCCGTGTTTTTAGAAACGCCTCATATACCCCCCACATTAGACAAKATAGCCCAAATACCCTTAATGAAGCCAAAAACCGTTAAGTTTTTAACACCGTTAGTCTTTAGGCCAATTAACCCCCTAATTCACTGATTAAACACCTTAACCTAACATATTAACCCTAAACACACCTAAATCCTCTATAATTAAATACTCAAATGCACTTCTTCCTCCTTCCTCCTTCCTACCACGACCACCACGACACCACCATCATCCCTTCTGACCCGCGACCACCCCCTTCACAACCCCTCACCCACGACGACACCTCCTTCACCACCACAAGATCCACTGCCTCTTGATTTCTCATTACCTGAGTTGCGAATGAAATTTGCAGTTATAATCTAAACTTTAAACTAACAAAAAGCGAAAGATTCTGTGTAATCAGGTCGAAAAGAAACATAGATCATGGGATTACCTCGAATATGCCAATACTTGCTAAGATTATAAATGACGACTGTAAACACTTTTCCAAATTATAGAATACCTGTTATCATAATGGATCGACCAAACCCCAGCCACCCATGAAAACAGCTACCCAAATCCAACCCAGAAACACGAAATCTGATTTTGGGTTTGTTGCTCGTGATTTTAATTGGTTTAATTGGGTTTTGTTGTGTGCTTGCTGATTTAATTGATTTTAATTGGTTTTTGTGATTTTAATTGTTTAATTATTGTGCTCGCTGCTCGTTGGTCGCTTCGTGGTGCGTTGCTCGTGGTGGTGATCTTGCTTTTGCTGCTGCTTCGTGCTACTGCTTCGTGCTGCTGCTTCGTTCAAGCTAAGCTAGAAGTTCAACAATGTGGATTTGGTAAGAAGTAATTGAGGTAGGAAGAAAGGAGAGAGAAGATTAAGGTAATTAGAGGTTTGTGTTTGGTGAAAAGAGAGAATGAATTATGGGTTAATTGTGAATAATGGAGCAAGAAATGAATTAAGGTGAATTATTAGTAAAATTCTAACGGTGTTAAAAACTAACGGTTTTTTGCTCATTAAGGGTTTTTGGGCTATTTGTCTAATGTGGGGGTATATGAGGCGTTTCTAAAAACATGGGGGTATATGGTTATTAGGCTTAAGTCAGGGATATGGGAAAAATCCCTATAATTCTAACAAAACATTTGCAGCATTCTGAGAAATAATTTGAAGGATCTTAGTGAGTAAATAATTTTATAAAATAATTTTTAAGAGAGATCAAAACATATAATCACATCTTATTTATATTAAAAATTGTAGATTAATTTGCGCGTGTAAATACTTGTTGCAACGATGCATAATGGAGGAGGATAAAAAAGTAATTGCCACTATAACTAATTCTTTTTTTTATATATTGTAATTTATTTGATTTATGACATTTTTATTGGCATGATAAAGAACTAATTTATTTTCCTTCAATCTTAAAAATGATGATTAATTCAACATGGTATTAACTCGAATTTAATTATGTAGCTGTGGACATGTCACATTTTATACTCATATAAAGATATTAACAAATAGAATGACTAAATAACAAATTTCGATAACAGACTGACGAGAGTGACATATACTATTGTAATTAAATTTTGTGTGTGCACTTTTGATTACATATTTCTAACAATTTTTATAAGAAGTACAATATCAATGATTATAACATATGCAACCATGACAGATAAATAAAATTTTAATATAAATTTATGACAAAATGCACGTCGATCAGTATTAAACATGCTTATTTAATGCTAAAATGTGTCCTATCAAAAATGCTAATAAATTTGGGCTAAAATACATTTTTTGGTTTACTTCTAGTTCTCAAAGGATAAACTTAAAAATTAGTAAATGAGTAAATAAAGGCTCGCTTAAGCATATACGTATTTGGTGCACGCGATGGCTACTTGTATTATTTTTAAAAAAAGTTTTTACGTTATGGGAGGAATCATGTTTATAGCATAGTTTGTAAACTACTATGAATTAATTTAATACACTTGAGTAGTGAAAAAAATTAGGCATGTGTGATAATATTTTGAAAGAATTCTTAGAATGTTTTAGATGGGAAGAAAATTGCATTTATACAATAGAGTTGTCAATTATAGTACCAAAAAAATTATCAATTAGCAATGATTAAATGGTCATTATTTCTAATTTCGGCAATTTCATCTCAATATTGTGATTGATCGACAAATTAATGATAAAATTTAGTTTTTACGTTATGGGAGGAATCATGTTTATTAGCATAATTTGAACTATATGAATTAATTTAATACACATTGAGTAGTGAAAAAATTAGGCATGTGTGTATAATAATTGAAAGCATGTCTTAGAATGTTTTAGATGGGAAGAGAATGCATTTATACAATAGGTTTGTCAATTATAGTACAAAAAAAATTGTCAATTAGCAATGATTAAATGGCATTATTCTATTCGGCAATTTTCATTCAATAATTGTGATTGATCGACAAATTAATGATATAATTTATTATTTTCAAAATTGTGAAAAAATTTCATTGCTTTAAATTATTAAACTAATATGAATATTATAAATATTTCTTTTAATTAATTTGATAGATATATTGTCTAACCTTTTAATTAATGGTAACTCCTTAGTATTTAAATTTTGTGGTCAAACAAATTTATGTAATTGAGGTAATTATAATATGAATTATTGTGATTGATTTAATGTATGGCAAGTTTTTAAAATTTATTGAGGTAAATGTAATATGTTTTTATGTGTGGCAAGTTTTGAAATGTATGAAGTAAAGTAGAGTAATTTTATTTGTTTGTGACAAGGAAGTTATAGTATTTTGAAGGGAACACATTGTTCCCTTTCACTTGTTCCCCTTTCACTATGTAATAGAGATAATCGTTATATTTTAACTAAATACAATTATAAATATTAATGATATAAATGTACATGAACAAACGTGAAATGTACCAACACACGCAAAAAAAAAAAAAAAAAAAAAAGCAGAAGTTGAACATATAAATTAATAATAATAAAATGAGAATATGAAATTTAGGTCCAAAATTGAGAATATAATGTAGTCTTTTGAGTGTTTAGATACAAAGAAACTATTATGTACCCGTATGTAAGTTTTTCATTATAATGTTTGAAAATGCTTTACTATAACGAAAAATTCAAAAGAATAATCCAACTTTTTGGGTCTTCTCATAATAATCCTACTTAAGTTTATTATTAAATAATCCAAACCAATCCCTAATATTCCCTAATGGTCCTCTAGTCTAATTAACCTATCGAAATAGATTTACCTCCTTTTTAGCAGGCAATGCAATTTTTTTTTTAATTCACACTACTAGAAATTTGCATACGGGCGACCGAATTTAGCGACCGATTTCAAATAACCTTTATAATTGTTGAATATTAACCTCATCTCACCCCACTTCACCCTCTTTCATTAATCCTACCTGCTTCCTTCTTCAAATTGCACATTTTTTGGTACTTCTCTTCATTCGTTCCTTTATTCATCATACTAATCTTCTTCTATTACCTGATTCACAGCACAAATCCAATGCACAAAATCAAGAAAAAAAACAAATTCACAGCCACATATGCAAATGAAACATTCACACAAATAAAAAAAATAAATTGAAGAATTGAAAGCATAAGACATTTACCTGATGTCATGATATGATGCTCCGATTGAGTCTTCCACCATGAAATGTTGTTGCTTCTTCAATGAAATAATGAACGCAGATGGAGGGGGAAGAGAAGAGAATAACAAAGTCTTAAGTGTAATTCAGTTTAAGGAAAATAGGATTTTTTTAAAATTCAAAAAAATAATTTAAGCATTAATTAAGGGAGTGGAGGCCAGGGAAAATAGGTTTGACATGAATTATTCAACCGGTAACCAATGAAAAGGATCATTAGGAGAAGATTAGGGAGTTAGTTAGGATTATTTAATAATAAACTTAAGTAAGGATTATTATGAGAAGACCCAAAAAGTTGGGATTATTCTTTTCAATTTTTCCTACTATAAATTATATCACTTTTTATGCATAAATTAATTTCCCCCTTCTCACATAATTGTTGGTTATTTTTCTTTGACAATAATAATGTTGAAGTTTTCTCTTTAGTTGTAACATATAATAATTTTAAATTAGAAGGAGTTAAATCATTTTAAATAAGTAATTTTTTAAGTAAAGGGTATAATAGTCTATTCCAAGGGACACCATTGCTCCTCTCTTGGCTTATATAATAGAGATGTGTTCGTTTACAAGTGAACTAGTTCGACCTTGAGCTCGAATATATGTGCGAGCTCGAGCCAAGCTCAAATATTGTAAAATTAAAGAAGACAAATTCGAACAAGATATTTAAAAGTTAAATTAGGCTCGAGTTCAGTTAATATTAATCAAGTCTAGCTAACTCAAACTTGATACTTCTCGAATGGACTCGTTGACATCGGTAAACTCTAAAATACTAAATGGTTATAAAGGAATATAAGAAAGTGTCAATTAAGAAACTAGGGAACATGTACATATTAAATGAAAATCATGAAATGGTTAGACACTTTCGGGGCGTTTGGTACATGAGAATAGAGAAAGGGAATTTTCACCTTTTAATTCTCATTTCCACTCTCATCTTATATTCCTCGAATTCTCATTCCCATTTACCAAACACTCGTTAGAATTAGACTAAATGAAATGGAACAAAAATGGTATGACGAATTTGGTAAGCTTTCACGTGTAATATAAGGTTGTATTTGCTGGAAGGCAGCTGTCTAACATAATATGCATGCAATTTGCGGTRAAACTTACAATGTCACCTAWTTTTTTCAAACTAAAGCAATTTTCTTATCTGGATTCTTTGCTAAAGTGCCAAATAAACACACAATTGCACTTTACTCGTGTTTAAGTACAAATTYTTTTTATTAAATTATACAAACAAGTGCTAACCAACAAAAAATAAAATAAAGGCAAGATTATCCAAAGACTCAAAATTTTCCTCCAAACTGTGTCACGTCATTTTCACTAACTTTTTACTTTCCAAACTCACATCAAGACTCTCTATATTTTTACACTTTCTCCTAAGACTTRATGTAATACTCTCTTTATTCTTTAAAAAAAATTGATAAAAAAAGAAAAAGTAAGACTCAATACAATTTGAACAAGTGTCCAAGATGGAAGGAAACCAACCAGGCGCCAGGCTTCGAACAAGGTCCGCATCACACAGTTAGAGGCGCACAGAAGCTGTACAAATAGGGCACACGAGTGAATCAAAATTCCACTAACTGTAAGGAGGTGACATCTGGGGCACTACAGAGATAGTGAATGGGTCTTCATGGGGTAGTTGAGCGGTGGCAGAACATCTGGTTTTTCGAGGATAAGATGGTTTGCAAGAACCATCTGTGGAGGAGAGCTGAAGGCCTTCAACCGGCTGGCTCTCCTTATTGCATCTCGGAATCGCAAACTGCATGTTTGGTACTTAAAGGTTCCCGACGGATTCGGTTGACGCGGATTTTGGGAATAAGATGTTTTTCTAATAGTATTAGACTAATTGCTGTTTGCTGTTCGTAAATCTTCTTCTTCGTTTCATTGCTGAGTAAGCTTGTCGTTGGGTGACTTGTCTTCCCCTTTTCCGCTGTCCAAAAAAAAAAAAAAAAAAAAAAACACATTTGAGCTAGTTTAACGTTAAGCTAGAAAAAAAGCACTGGTAATTAATTTTCTTCTACTAATAAATATAGACCACTACTGCTGTGCCGGAACACTCATATTGCACGCAAAATTTAAATTTAATTTCGGTCCGCTACCCGCTACTTCCGAACGCTTTATTACTAGCTTTTTAAGTACCCTTTACATCTACCAGCTAAAAGCTACTTGCACCACTCATTTTATCGAAAACCGCCCCAGTGATATGCCTCCGATTGCAATAGTAAAGTATACCTTGATGATAATTTTTTATTGTATTTGATGAGAACAATCTAAAAAGATGCAATTATAAAGATGTAAAATTTGCACAACACTTGACTAACTTGACACTCAATATTGCCATTCAACTGCGTTTGTGTAGTGATTCGTACTCATTGATTTGAATTTCTTTGTTATTAGTTCTAAATTTTTGAACTTTCTTATGAATATTTTTCTTAAAGAACAAGAAGAGATCGAGCGATGATATAAGTGGATAAATATTGAAATAAATTTAATGACACTAAGGAATGTGAAGTGGACTCTATAAATACCGACCCTAAAGAAATTACTCCTGAAGTAAGCATACATTTAATTCCTTAGGGCAATTAGTCTTAATGTGACACATCCTAAATTAAGATGAAACCGGAAAAAATTAAAAGATTTGAAGAAATGAGAACAAAGGAAACTTATAACCATCTCACACTCACCAGTACCTTCAATATTATTTGGAGTTACACACTTGCATTCACCTTAAATTAACAAGATTTACCTAGGTTAATGCCTAGAGTAATAAATACCATAAAGACCCTTCGCTTATTGCATGTACTCAAATCCGTCATATATAATAATATCGTGGACATGCATAATAATTTAAAATGTTTTATATATAGCTGCGTGTTATATAAAATCTATTTAATAATCTATTATATAGTATTAAAAGAGTTCGCATATATATAGATTATATACAGTACGATAAGTCTCTTGGTTAGACTATCTTACGGTATAATACAACAGTATGCATCCATACTAGTCTATTACCGTAATTAATAGTTCAGCTCGTTTTCTGTCTTTGCATCAGCCACACCTTAAATCTGTGTGGCTGGCAAAACTACATAACGGACTCCCGTAGTCCGTACATACCAAGTACGTATAGCGTTAAGAAAAACTAAAGAAGTACAAGTATAAAAAAGGCACAATAAAGCCAATCAACCACACTAAATCCACAAAAAAAAAATACAGGATCTCTCCTTCTCTCTCCTTCTGGCAATAATCTTCTCCTTCTTTCTCCTTCAATCTTCTGCAAATCAGTCCAACCTTTCTACTTCAAAAAATATCTACTTAAAAGTTTCGAAAAAAAATCATAAACAAAAAAGAATCAATATAAAAAAAAGATTTAGCAAAATCTTCAAACAACCAATGGAGTCGAAAACACTGAAAATTCAATTGCACACATTTGCAACTTCACACCAAATTACGAAAATTTTGAAAAGAAGCATATTGCAAACGATGAAAAAAGACATTAATAAACGTCTAGTCTTCTTAAGAAATATGAACAATTTAAATAAAAAAAATCAATTTCTGATTACTTTTTGTATAACATTGTGATTACTCTTTACAATTCATGTGATTACTTTTTCAAAACATAAAGGATTTGTAAAAAAAATAGTGTTGTAAACCAACAAAACAATATAACTATAAGCGAACAATTATATGAATTACTTTTCTGGATTATGAACTACTGTTTTGAATTATATGAACTACTTTTATGAAATTCACAATACTTTTCTGAATTATAAAAACTACTTTTCTGAATTAAATGAAAACTACTTTTTATGAAAATATATAAACTACTTTTTACTGAAATTATATAACTAACTTTTATGAAAGTATCAGATTACTTTTCGAATTATAAGAAGTCTTTTTACGAATTATATGAACTACTTTTATGGAATATAATGAAACTACCTTTCTGCAACAAAAAAAAATATATGAACTACTTTTAATGAATATCACACTTATCTTCTTCTGAATTATAAGAAGTATTTACGAATTATTATTGATCTGCTTTATGAAATAGTCACCATTACTTTCAGAATTATAAGAAAACTTTTACGAATTATATGAACTACCTTTTATAAAATATATGACACTACTTTATAAATTCATAATTACTTTTCGTGAAATATAAAAACTAATTTTACCGAATTATATGAACTACTTATGAATATAATTAACTTAACTTTACAATTATATGAACTTGACTTTTTATGAATATGATGAACTACTTTTATGAATATAAAGAACTACTTTTGACGAATTATATGAACCCTACCTTATTGAAAATATATTGGACTACTTTTATGTAATATATGAACTACTTTTATGACCAATATTATAATTACTTTTTGAATTATAAGAAACTAACTCTTACAATTATAAGGAACTACTTTTACGAATTATACGAAGCTAGCTTTTATGAATAATATGAACTTACTGTCTGACTTATATAACTACTTTTATGGACATAAAAAAAATCAAAAAAAAAATCATAACCTTAGGTGAGGATGGTTGTGTTGATCTTCCATAACAAGTGTTGTCAGCTGCAATCTCCATTTGCCTCTACGATATTTAGTTTCGGCTCCGATTTTTTTTTTCGCATGCCTCGCAAAAAGCTTCTGATATCCTGTTTTTCGGTATCTATAATTTCCGGCTGATACAAATTTTCAAACACAAAACAAAACGAAATTAAACATTTAACAATTAGAATGTCTTCATTCTTGAATTGAATTACTTTTGAAACTTTTGATAACAAAAAACAAAAGAAAAAAATTGAACTCTTGAACTCAGATCCTACGTACAGATCACAAAAATAAAAAACCAAGTGAAAAACAAAAACAAAGAAGAAAAACAAGAGAGAAGCAAAGAGGAAAATTTTAGAGAAGAGAAAGCAAACAGCCAAAATTTAGAGAGGGAAATGAAATACAGAAATTAGAATTAACAAATGATAATGATGGATGTCACATGACATATAAATCAGTAAAATTACAAGACAAACTACTCTCAGATATGACAGCAACATGATCTTTAAAAAAACACATGCATGCAAACCAAGAAGAACATAGAATTATTTTACTGTAGAAAACATCACAAATACTTTTTACTAAATATAAGACACTACTTTTATCGAAATATTATATGAACTATTTTATGGAATGATGATATAATTCTTTTTTCTTGAATTATAAGAATACTTTACGCTTAATAAAGAATCGACTTTTACAATTATGACCGAACTTACTTATTACGAATTATACAGAACTACTTATTATAATGAATACTAAGCACATTAACGAGAGAGCAATCATTCAATCTCAATAAAAACAACAGGAAGAACTTTACAACGGCTACAATGAATTGATTAAGTCACAGGTAGAGCGCATTCATCATAATAATGCAAACCAGAACTCAGAAAAATAATCTAAATAAGTAATTAATCAATTCTTTAATATGATAATGCAGGCGGAAACGGGCAGATAGATGCTAGATGAGAAACAGACACCAGTGCCTAATCAAAGCAACAAACACATAGCACGTTCACCCCCTGAGATGCGTCCGTCACATCCCTGGCCAGTAACACTCGAGACAACCATGGCACGGCACGCATGGATGTGTCATACACAACTACACCTGATCTGTTCCACACACTTGTGTAGAATATTTGTGTAAAAAGCCACATTAATCAACAAGTAATGTTCGTAGAATACTTGTTGTTGCCATAAAGGATTAAAGGGGTACAGCACTACTTAATCAACTAGGAATAAGAAATTAGAGATGTTGGATGAGTTGTTTTGTTTGTTTTCGGCTTTCATCAGACTGCCCATGGACAAACCTGCAATGAGTACTGCTATGCTAAGGTCCAACATCGAATGAATTCATGGGTAAAAATTATGCGGATACATCATCATAATAAAGGACTTAAAGTACATTATTTCAAAACTGTAGCCGCATGCTCCGCTGGCATGGTAGGTGGCCGCCATCAGTCTCTGCGCAACCTAACCCACCATCGCCGTTGTGAGACATACACCCATCGTCGACTGCAGGTTCAAACAAATAGATTTGATTTCAATTGCAAAATAGAGTTGAAAAAATAATAGAAAGCAGAATATGAGATTTTAGATTATTGCTGTAGGAAGAGACGAAATAATGGTGAGCTGCAAAAATGGAGGGTAAGGAGAAAACATTCCAACATTAAAGGGTGAAAATCGAGGACCGAAGAACAAATGTAAAGTGTTTGAAATATGAAGGAACGAAGAAAATGAATTAGGTAGGTTGAGTAAAAATGGAGGAGAGAGAAAAATCAAGAGTAAAATGGTAAGAGATTGAAAAAAGAGAGAGACAGAGGACTGATAAAAAAAGTTGAAATGAATTGACAAAAAAGAAAAACAGTAAAAAATAAATTGCGCTTAACGGTAGGTCCGTTATGCTAAATAAATAGGCCTCCGTTATGCATGTTAATGGCTTCAAAAATTAGAAGCCACACCATTAGTGCGTAAAAGTGATCTATTGCCACATTTCAAAAGGTTGCTCTAATAGTCTTTATTTTTCTAAGGGCAAGATTTATTTGGGACGCTCATTGAAATAAGCAGTTCATGAAAGTTGAGACCTCTTAATGTCCTTGTGCCAACTAATTCTTGTTTAAGACCACTAAGAGTCTCAAAGTGAGCCCTTTGATTTCCAAAACTCAACTCACAGACTTCTCATTGTGGAACATGAATGTCCAGTGATTTTCCATTGGGTCTTTTTTTATCTCGTTTTATATATTTTATGTAAAATATTAACAATGTATTTACCTTTTTAAAATAAAACAACAAATATAGAGTTTAGATAGAAGTCTTGATAAAGTGTATAAAATATTTAGAGAGTCTGATTGTGAGTCTTGAGTTAAAAAGTTAGTGGAAAGCCTGATGTGGCATCAGGTCGTTGAGGAAAAATTTTGAGTTCTACTGCAATAAACTTACCTAACTAATTTTAATAAAGTCATATTGATTCTACAGATTATTGACACCCATTTTCATATAATCCGTAAAATTTTTTGTTGAACCATAAAAGCAAACTTTTAACATATAGGGCAAGATCTATTAGTGGTCTTGAGATGAGTCTTGACATAGAGACTCTCCCAAGTCTCAAGAGATAATGTCTACTGAAGACCCACTGTAGTCTTGACTTAGAGAGAGTATTTAAAATTCAAAGACTCAACTTAAGACTC
>SNQN01001503.1:0-13125 GCA_008642245.1 Bassia scoparia
GAAATTGGGAAAATGAAAGAAACAAGGAATGAGTAATTGATGATAGACAAAAGGTAGAAGTTGTAATTAAATAGAGAAACATGAATGATTAAATGGGGGGAAAAAGGGAGGGAAATGAGTTTCGGGAAACAGCAGTACATGGCAAGGCAGATTGAAGGGAAAAATCGAAAATTTGGCCAGAAAACCACCTCACGTACAGCTCACGTGAGATTAAATGATCGGAATCCATTGGTCAACACCGGAAAACAGTCAAAGGTAATAGTCAATGAGAGAATGCGATTTAAAGATAATTATGTCTAAGGTTTTCTAATGTAGGTAGTATTTTGCAAAAAAGTGTGTAACTAAGGTAGTTTTGGAAAAAAAACCTTTATTTTATGAATGTTACGTTGATATTGTTGTTGAGACTATTATGACTATTATTCTATTACAAAGTACCACTAGCTAATAACTAATAAATACTCTATAATTTTACTTACAATAGTACTATTAATAGACTATGAGTGCATGATAAAACAAATAGTTGGGATGAAAATCAATCAAATTGTTGAATAATTAAATTTTATGCTAAATATGTTAATAGATTAAAAACGAGCCAACTATTTGATTGACCTAAATCCATCTCAGGTCAACTCATTTACAGCTCTCCGCAAATAATCATGTAGTGCAATAAATATAAGGAACTATCTACATTTCATTTTATTGTTAGTTTGTTACTACATATTCTCATGTTGACCAATACCTTACCTCAAATTCCAACTTATTTTTTAAAAATTCTACTAATTTTTCTGATATTAAATTTACTTTTTTCAGTGACTACTGATGATGTAACATGCACGTGATCATTTCGATAAAATTGAAATGTACATCAAGACCAACTTGATCATTTTTTGTAATTCCTAATTTTTTTTAAATTCAACGTGGGTGCTTTAATTAATTAAACACAATGCTTATGTTCACTGTGCCTATGACCACCATGGCTTGGGTGCCTAGCTAAGGTGCTCAGGCTATGGTGGCAGTTTCAGGTACGATGATCATGCTAGTTGTGGGCGTCAATTGAAGGCGCTAATTTTATTTTATTTTATATTTTTAAAATCATGCAAAGTTCCTTGGGCTTGTGGTGGTACGATGCTGGTTGCGTGGTTGGGTTGGTGCTGGTCAAGTTAGTGGGGATGGTGATGGACGGAGGTGGTGATGGTATACGTGAGTTATTGAATTTAAGAAGAGTAGTTTAGGAAGATTGTTTGAATATTTGAAGTGATCCTAAGATTTTTGGGGCGATGCATAGCAATATTCGGTTCTAAATTTTTGTTTGATATCTCGTTTAGAAATAAAAGGATCGATTTACAAGTGGAAATCGATTTTCCATTTTCAATCACATAATATGCCATGTGTGTCTTTTTTACTCAAATTATTCTAAACTCCTCCGTAGTATGTTAACCCCAAGTGTTACTTTTATTTATTTTTTTCTCACCATAATATACATATTTTCACTCTCTTTAGTCTTTACAATGAAAATTTAATGCTACAATAAAATTGAACGAATTATAGTTTATTTATACATTATACTTCCTCCGTTTTATAAAAATTGCATCAGTTTCTTTAAACAGAAATTTCATAATAATTGCATCTCTTTGTTTTTTTCTTCTTTTTTTTGAAATGGGGAACATAATTAAAATACTCATATTTCTCTCTTGGGGATGACAATTAAAATATTTATTTTTCTACACTTATTTTATTAAAATATTCTTCAATAATACTTACTTTAATACTTTTATCTCTGTTTTGTTCCCCATTTACACACCTCATCACTCTATAAAAATTTGGCTCAAAAACCGTGTTTTGCAAAGTAATGCAATTTTTAAGAAACGGATAAAGTAACTTAAATTGTTGTGAAATTATTAAGGGGAGAAACGGCAGTTAGATAGTGTTTTAGTTGCACAGAAACGTTAGAGTTGAAAATGAAGTTTTCTAAAGTTTTACAAGATTCCAAAACGCTGAAACCAAGGTAATGAAATTTATGTACTTCCTAACTTTTAATACTCCATAGTATACTCCCAAACCCATAGTATTACAGTATTAAACGAGAGATGGTATGGTTACACTTAGTGTAACCTTACCCCACTTACACAAAAGTCTTCAACCAATGAGAATAAAATTGAAATTTTAGTTTCGGGGGAAATGTGTTTATGTTTTGGAGGGAAAGTTTTAGTGTTTTGGGGGGAAATTTCCCTCCATTTTGCATCAATTATTGTTTCCCTCCAATTCTACTATTAATTGTTTTATTAGTTTAATAAAATTGGTAATTGTATTAGTTTATTAAAATTGCAAACTGTATTATTTGCTCTAACATAAACTGAAATTCCGGTGACTTTTTCCAGCGACCTTTTCCGACAACCTATTCTGGCGACCTTTTTCGGTGCACTTTTTTGCTGTTTTTTCAAGCGTCTTTCCTCCTGTAATTGTTTATTGTCTCTTTTCTGGCAGTTGTCCTCCAGTATCGTTAGATTGACCACCAATTTGGTAAGTACGTAATTGTAGAAATGAATTGCAATTTTCATTTTAAAATAATTGTTTATGGAGATGTTTTATTTTAAATTAATTTCAATTTCATTTTGTCTTTTATGTTTGAATGAATTCTTTCAATAGATTAAACTCCTCATGATTATGTAAACCAAAATTTTATATAAATTTGAAGAAATATATTGCTAAAAAAAATCAGTAACATAGAAATTCAGTTTCAATGATTTAGTTTTTCACTTTGTTGATAATATTTGATATGTTATGTAGTGTAGTTGTTATTTTCACTACTACAAAATTTGGATATGGCACCATATTTAAGAGACCGGTGTTTCTCAAAACCGGTCTCTTAAGTTAAGAAACCGGATATTATTAAAAACCGGTCTCTTATCTTCACCTAAAAGACCGGTTTTGGTAACACATCTCTTAACTCTCAATAAAGAAACCGGTCATCAGTAAAACCGGTCTCTTTGATATTTTTTCCGTTTTCTAGATCTAGAATTGTTTTCGTTTTCATTTTCGTTTTTTTCTTCTAGATTCGTTTTCTTTTTCTTTTCCTGATTTTTCTTCTAGATTTGTTTTCGTTTTCATTTTCGTTTTTTTCGAATTTGTTTTGTGGTTTTTAGTTTTGAGTTTAATTTTTTTCGATTTTGTTTTGGGTTTAAAAACTGTGTTTTTTATTTTTCGATTTTCTTTTGTATATATTTTTTAATTTAGTTTACAGTTTTCTGGTTTTTTGATGTTTGTTATAAATTTTTTTCGATTTTTCCACTAAATTATAATTTTTTTTGATATTATTTCGTAGTGCATAACTGCATATAATGTCAGTTATACTTTGATGTTTGTTATTTTTGATATTATACTTTGATGTTTTTATACACGTTAGCTTTATATTTTTGGTGTAGATTAATTTGTATGAGATTTTATGCTGATTGTGTTTATATTTTTTTATATTTTATTATTTATTTTGCAAGGAGGAGCTTGAAGATTAAAAAGTTGAAGATGCCAGCTTTGGATGATGTTTTTTATATATAAAAATTAGTATGGAGCATAATTTTTCGTCTTTAATTTGAGTATAGTTGAGATTGCGAAGCATTTGTTAAATATGAAGTATCAGAAATAATTTTTCTGTTTAATTTGATATAGTTGTATAATGAAAGATATTTAATTTGAGTATTAGTGTATAGTATTAATCCTTTTTACAAAATTCATTATTCCCAATACATAAAATTTCGTTAGTGCATTTAATTGCGAATATCCATATTCCCAATTAAATGTTTTTTTTTAAAAAAAATAATACATCAAACGGAGACGGTTATTGTACAAAACGTTTCTTTAAAGGCTTGATCAAACGAGAACCTTGTTTCATGTCGTCCAGCCAACGTGTCCTTTGGTCAATGGGTCAAAAGATCTCGGTTTAGATAAACGGGTCTCTTTGTATTGGATTTAGGAGCCCGCAAATACAGATCCGGCTCTTGAACCTAAGAGCCCTCTCACCTAAGCAGACCGTTGTTTGTGCGGTCTCTTTGGCCCTTTTTCAACCGCGGTCTTTAGCCTTTTTTTAGTATGTTTGTGGGTTTGATATCATATCGATGTTGTTTATTAATGGCTATGTTTCTGATCGGTGCGCTCTTGATACACCAAGTAGTTCGTCGTCTAACATTAGCTTGACTGGTATGATTACGTTGTTGAAGATGGAATTGTTATCAGTGAAAAATTTTTGACTTATAAGATCATATATTTATTGAAGGATCAATTTGTTTTATGAGGTAACATTTTTGTTTTATAAAGTTTATCCCAGTAAACTTAGTTTCCATGTTTAATTTCGTAGGATCATATCTTAATTTAGCAGATTAGTGTTCACGAATCTACCACTAATGCAGACCCTACTATGGAAGGAAAGTGACGGAATAGATTGAACGACATTCCAGTATTTGGTGAGATGAAACACATGAGGACGCACATATTAATCTTTAACAATTGTTTTACACTACTCATGTTTCCTTGCTCAGGGAAAAAACTGCTGGCACAGTGAGTATATAGACACTACATCTAAGGTGAAATGGGACAAGAAAATCCACATCCTCACTCATTAAGATCAAAGTCGTAGTTATAAGCATGAGGCCGAAATGATCTGAAGGTTGAACTGAGCCAAACTGTTATTGGGCGATGAACCTTTAGAATACAGGATAGGATGGTAATGTAGCAAGCGATTTTTCGGTACATTATACTGTAGCTTATGTATTCATTGTTCGTACGGAGAATTCACAATCAGTGTGACTTCATCAGGCTCACCACAACTACACACCGGCTTTGCAAGGAAGGTTATGCTGAAGTTCACAAGGACGACCGGGACGAACTACTCGTACATCAGAACAATAACCAAATTGAAGAAACTCAATTGCTATACTAATTTACTCTACATTGATGGAAAGAGAAGCGCAGTCCATTGGATGGCTTAAACGATACATGCTTGCAAATAGTTCAGCTAAAATTGTGTGGTGAAGCTAAAACTGAGATTCGTGGCAATAAAATGTATCAACTACCCGGTCATGCCTGTCTGAGATATCACAAGATGTCACAGGACGATTGTATACCTAAAGAAGTATCTGTGGATAAAGCGGAGTGGAGAAACTTAGTGTGCACTTGAAATGCTATCGAAATTTAGGTCTATATATGTATTAATATTTTAATGCTTATTAACACGTGTTTTCAGAGGACTCACTAGTTGTATTGTAAGACTAAAGGAACTGTAACTTTAGATATCCTCGTTTTAATTCAATGAAATTAAGGCTAGTTGCTTCACGACAACAGGTCCTCATAAATATACTAAAACACAAAAGATTAGAAAGGTTCCTTTCTATTACTTCCGTATGAAGCTGTAAAAAAAATATACTAGCACAACCAAATAATATTATCCGGTCCACCAATTCATTTTAATACCAATAGTTTATTATGCTATCTTTATTTTTAGTTGAGCACGAATCACATCAATTAAACATTTCTCGATTAGGGTGCGCTCACCAAGGATGGCGTTGAACGATCGTGAACCTACAAGCCAATATTGTATTCTGAGTAGAATATATGAAGCTTCCAACAGAATAAGTTATTCAAATCGACTACTATCATAGAATCTTGACAACACAGACTCTACATAAAATTTAAACCATACAAATAAGGAAACCACTTCGCAATTCAACCCCCTTCTCCGTAGAGCCAATAGCTACTAACCAATATATATACACAAATCTGTTCTGAGTAGAAGAACAGAACAATATCATAAATGTCGTAACTGCTTATAGACTTTCATTGTTCGAAGTACAACAATAAATGATTAGTGATAAAATCCAGGATAAGAACTATATATTTGAAGAAGCGTCTTAAACTATGAGTCTACATCTTCTACTTACTTACCATACAAAACACCGCACATCTCATTTTACACCAACAACAAAAACAAACAAGATGTATAATATTATTCTCAATACCAAACACAGTACTCAAGCACTCTGAGAGCTCGTCTATGATTATTATACTCTATATTCCCAAGAAAGATTTTCATATTCTTGGATATCGTCTTTTCACACTTACGCAATACATAGACTTTGAACGTTTATCGTGTTTTCTTTCCACAAGTCAACATTGTGCAAAATAAAATTAAAAGGCATTCCGATGATAGTATTCTGTAAATATTGTAACCTCCAAGAGAAATAGAGCAAATTAAAATCAGTATAATATATTATAGGATTAGGGCTTGTGGTGCCAACTAAAATTAGCGTAGTCTCAATCTATCACAGAGAACTACCGGAATGTACGAAAATATCAAGCTCTTTTTTTTTTCCGAAAATCCAATATCCAGTCTGTGGATTTTTGAAATTCGGAAAACCGGATGGATATCCGGTTTTAAAAGTGCGGAAATCACGGATCGGGTCCGGAATCGATTTTCATAAATCCTGCTCCCATATGCCTCCTGCGTTTTCCCTATTGTTTTTTATAAATTGTGGCCAACAAGAATCGGGCCTTAAAGCTCAAATAGCATCCTATGCCTCTAGTTAATTTTCCACTATGTGCGTTCTCGACACTCCTCCACGTGCCAATCAGCCAACAAAAATGGTCAGGCAGTCCCCATAACTAGCAGTACACTCTCTGCAATCCAATACCACTTCCAAATATCATAAAACACTCAAAACTCAAAAAGTCCAATGTTATCTATCCCAACAGAAACTCATAATAAACTATCTACACCTGTTGAAGATTCCCCTAGCACTCACTCTTCCACCACTATAGCCCCCGTTAGCGTCACAATTTTCGGACCAATACCAACTTGCAAATAAGCTCAATCTTAACATTAGAATATCAATTGACATTATTCCATTTCAACAAACCCAATCTAAAAAAAGGCCGACAGTCAGTCGTCTTCGCTCACCACCCTACTAACCCAGCCTCCGTCAGTCGTCCCTGCATTAGAGCTTACCCAAGGTACTTTAATTATAAAATGTCATACCCTAACGCTGCGCACTGTCACCTAATTGGAACGTCCCCCAGCAACTCCTTGAAACACCAAACAATATTATCATACGTTAACACACAGGACATATCTCTGCCAAGTCTGCAAACAGGCATGCCATAGTGCAGCGCCTAGATCGCACCACTGATGTTGCCAGGCGGAAATGAAAAGAAAGTTAGTTTCCCCACATCAATGTGTGTCCTAAATTATAAAACAACAAAATCCATCGATTCTTCCTGAAGTTTTAAGAGTGTATGAACCTCAAACCAACCAAAACCATAACTGTGGTCAGTTTCGTCTTTACATTCTCTACTCCCCTAAACTTGATAACAAGATACCGTTTTGTTTGTTTTTTTTTGCAACATGATATTTATACCTTATATAGATAATCATAAATTCCTAAAAAAAGATAAGTTCAGAGATAAAGAATCCTTGAAAACAAAACCCTAAAATGTACGCTATATGAGATTAGATTTAAATTTTAGAAATGGAAAAAAATATATAGAGTCCTAAAGAGCACCCTCATCAGATAATTGCCTTGTGATTTAATATTTTCTGGAAAGATGAGCCCCACTTGCTACCGACATTCAACTAGTTTTTTCCACATATGTGATTTTATTGCTCTGCAAAATGTCCCACAATTATAGCCACAGGCGCCCAATATCTGAAGCTAAAAGCACCAAGCCATAAGAGCATCCGTAAACAATGCGAAGCCCAATATGATACGAGTAATTTTGTAGATGGCGATCATTCAAACATTCCACTGACAAGTCTGCTGTTTGGGCTTCGATGAATATGCAAATGTTGTAGTCTGGGGAATAGTGTGCTTTCTTTTAAATAATTAATATAGTCGCTCCGAATCCGGAAATACCGATATTACTCAGGGGAAATTCGGAAATCCGGAAATAATTCGCGATCGAATCCGTAATGAAAAAATAAATTCCGAAAAATCGGATATCCGGAAAATTCGGAATCGGAAAAATTCTGGAGAAATTCCGTACCTTTGCGACCAGTCGGTCTGGTTAGTTATAGGAGAGAGAATGTAGCAAATGAAGTGAATTCCTTGAGTTGTGTGATAGACTATATGCGAGTGAGTTCTTGTACCATTGGAATGAGAGTGAGAGTGAGTGAGTAATTATCGAAAAAAATGAGACATAACAATGTGATACAACCACGTGAGATAGATCGGATGTAAATATTACCGAATTCAGATAGTCACGGAGCAAAGAGAAGAAGACAAAAGAACATCAAATATGAAGTGTAGGTGATAGCTACTACTACATGTTACGCGAGGACTTAAAGTCGGGTTAAGTATATTACGTCCTCAAGATTAATAAGTTGTGTTAAGCAGTAGTCGCATTTCGAGAGGGTAGGAGTTATGTGAGAGCAGTGTTCAGGCTGTGTTTATATCCCCATATATACAGTAAATTAGAATATTGATGTCTTATTTCTTTACTCTTCTTCTCTTTCAAACCTAATACATTGAAACATAATACGAGTATTTATTTACGTGAAGGTATTTCAATTTAATCATGAGGATATCATGCTTTGATAGTTTTAATCTTAAGAAGCCACTAACGTCTCCCTTGAATTATGCCCAAACCTTGATTTTTTATTTCAACATTCACAATGTTAATTGAAAAGATTTTGGTAATATTGAAAGATATTTTATTATACGTTTCATCAGTAAACAAAATAATAGTCATACTATCAATAGGGTCTTTTTTGATTCTAATTAAATGTTACTCTTGTCATTTCTTTATTAATATCCCAATTGTACCCAATATCTCCTCTTTTTTTATTTCTAAATAATATGCGATATCAACACTTTCACAATTTGTAATAAATTCTGATGAACCCCCAAATTATTAACCATTAAAATCTAGTGTGACGGTCAAGACGTATATTCTTGCACGAGACAATAGACAATTAGCAAAGAGATAGGAAATTTAATTAAACACTTAAACACTCCCTTAGCAAATTAATAGAAAAAAAACTTTATTTCTTGAGAGTATAATTCGAGAATGAATTTAATTAACAATCTAGGCAGATGATCTTATACAAGAGACAAATGAAATGTTGGGTAGAACGTTAATGATATTATTCAACAAAAAACTAAATAATCAAAAGAAAGATAAAAGTCTACATTAAAACACTCGACCAAAAAAATCCTTCCAATGAGAATATATTCAACCTACGCACCCCAAACTATAAAAATTATCCATATTTAACAAAAAACTTACTTATTATATTACATATATTCGTACGTTAATTCCATGTGTTCTTTCCGCAAGGGTATCAACGATTGCTCTTTAGAAAATAATAAAAACTAAATTAAATAAGTTGAGATATATAATGGTCAATTTGTGTAAAGCGTGAAAGGCTTGCGTGGTGTGACAATATATTGTTTTATTTTAAATAAAACATAAGATCGGAAGGACACGAAAATATAAGATTTAGCTGGTTCGCCGATTCATCTTCATAAACCCGACCCGAGTTATTAAAAAATTTTTCGAGATCATCATGTTAATTAGCTACTTATGGATGGTTATAGCGTATAATTATATAAATATGCGCGAAGACCGATCAATAAAAATGTGAAATTATGTTCCGGTGGGAGAAAAGTATAATTGTATTACATTCAAAATACCCCGATTTTATGTCTTATTTTAAGCATCTTTCAAGCAAGGAGGCAAAGCCATTAATAGTGTTAAAATCGTACTTTTCCAAGAATAGGTAATGCATATTTACGTCCTCAAATATATCTTTTACATCCTTAAAAATTATTTTTGATCCTCAAAATATAGATATTGTCCTTTTTTTTTCTTTACTATTAAGCTTGGATTATATACTTGACTTTTCAACTACCATATCGAAGACGCAAATGAAAAAACGATCCACCTTCACAACGATGACCATCGCCGGTGCAAAACTTCTGGAGGAAATTCGTCGTGGGTTTCACCGTGCTCGGGGTTTGCCTCCAGTGATTTTCAGACGAAATAACTATTCCAAATACAAACATCCGAAAATCAATCATCGTCGGAGCAAATTCGTCGGAGCAAATTAGAAGTTATGGTTTGCTTTTTTTCGCCGGCGAACAACCAACCATCGGAAGGAGGGAGGTTGTCTTGGTGTTCATCAATTGCATTGTTATTATATTCTTCTTCAATCATTATTTTTTCAGACTTGTCATTGAAATCGGAGGAACTAATGTAGTACAAGAGGTATGCCGGCGTTGAAGCACATCAAAGGGGGAAGCAACTTGGTCGGCGATGGTCGGTGTTGGTCTGAGTCGCCGGCGATGAAGGTGCATATTGATCGATAGTGGGTATTCATCAATTATGTAAAAATATAAAAATCCATTAAAAGAAAAAAAAAGTTAAAATAAAATTATTTGAATTTCAGATTTGAATGTGTTTGAAAATTGTTTGAAATTTCAAATGAAAATTGAAAACTAATGCAAGTGGACTCCAATGTTGTGAACCAATCAAAATACTAGAGAAGATTTGTGTAAGTAAACTAAGATTACACAAAATGTAACTGTACCATTTCTCGTATTAAACTCCCGGCAATCAGTTATCACTACCAAACCATTAAATTAACTTAACCCAAATCCATCTTGATTACACATGTCATATAATCATTGGGTTAACTCAGCCTGACGCGACTAGAACCAGCTTCACCAATTTCCTCGTCAGCGCAATATTACCACATTACCCCTGCTCCCAAAATATCTCCCTTAATTCTTGACTTTCGGATAAACATCAAGCGGAAAAAAACAAAAAATATACTTTTAACAATTTCCACCTCAGAAAAAAGGAGAATCAAGAAAATACTCCAAGGAATACATATCATAACNCTTAACTTGGCCAGGAGGAAAGCAAGTGCTAAGGTTCGTACATTTGTCCAAGGAAGGTCAGCTCTCCCGAGGTAGCATTGACGGGAAGCCTCCACCCCTCTCTCAACCCAGAAGCTAGGGAAATATTGTAGCCAGGCCACGTTTTACTTGCTACAACACTTATCGTAAGGGATTCACATTAAATTCAAGGACAACTACACTCTTGAAGGAGTACAAGGAGACGGGAATTACTCGTACCAGAACAAATGAACCAATGTATTACATGATGGAAAGGATCAAACTATGCTGCAAGTGCGGTTGAAGCTAAGGCAAAAAAGCGAGGGGTCAAATGTTACAGGGTTCAAAGTATTTGTTGAAGGCAGAATTATTAAAATGCTCGAATTGGTCATATGTAATAATTTTTACCTATGAGGATCATTTATTATTAATAAGGACGTGTATTATATTGTATCAATATTAATGCAAGTTTGCTAGGGTCTCAATACAACACAAGTTAAAAGTCCTTTTATTCATTGAGAGAAATTCATTACCCTCTTTTATTTTATTATGCCATCCTTTATTTTGAATAACGATCACAATTAAAACATTTTAGGTTGCCTCAATATATTCTTGTATGAGGCAATAGACAAAAATTTTAAACAATAGGAAACACTTTCGCAATCAACACTCCCTTAGCCAAAGTTAATTAATACAAAGTACTCGTAGAAGAAAAACATTTTTGAACGTATAATTCGAGTACAAAATGATATTAAACCGGAAAGAATATTTGACTCAAACTATGAGTCAGTAACTATTACCTAAAAACAAATTGTTACAAACAAAACATTAATATATTTACAATAAATATAGTCTATTTAACAAGATTAATTCTATTTTATTACGTATAATTGAACGTTAATCGTGTTTTTCTTTCCACAAGTCAACATTGTGCAAAATAAATTAAAAGGAGATAATAGTATTCTGTAATATTGTAATCCAGAAATAAGAAATTAAATCAGTATAATTATTAATTATAGGTGATTAGCAATTAATTATTGTTTTTATTCAATTCTTGTACTTGTATATCGAAAAATGACATAACAATGATTACAAACGCATGCTTATTTACATTCCCGAGCAAAGAGACAAAACATTAATTAGTGTTATACACTACTCGTCCAGGAACGAGTAATGTATATTTACGTCCTCAAATATATTGTTTACATCCTATTAACATGTTCTTGATTCCTCAAAATAAAAATATTGATCTTTTTCTCTTTCCTCTCAACCTCGAACAACGTATTTTACTATATATATGACTATATGAGGATCTTTTATTATTAAGAAGCACATCTATTACATTCAAATTGATGGAAGTTTGTTAGGGTCTCCAAAACAATACATCATAAGTTAAAATGTCCTTNAATAAGAAATTAAATCAGTATAATTATTAATTATAGGTAGGGCTGTGCAGGAAATTACGATTCCGAATTTCCGATACGGTTTACGAATTTTTTTTTTCCGAAAATCCAGATATCCGATCTGGATTTTTGAAATTCGGAAAACCGGATCGGATATCCGGTTTTAAAAACCGGAAATCCGGATCGGATCCGGAATCGATTTTCAGAAATCCGGATATCCGGTTTTCCCTTTGTTTTTTTAAATGGCAAAGAATGGGCTTAGCAAATAGCAATCCTCCCTCATTTTTCCCATTGAGTCTCACACTCTCACTAGCAATAGCAGACTAGCAGTCACTCACATCCAAATTCCAAAATATCAAAAACACTCAAAACTCAAAAGTCTCAAGACTCTCAACAGAAACTCAAAAACACTTGAAACCCTAGCACTCACTCTTCCACCCTAGCCTAGCGCAGGCCGCAGTCAGTCGTCGTCCAGTACCCAGCCGCCGTCGTCGCCGCCGTCCCAGTACCCAGTCGCCGCCGTCCCAGTACCCAGTCGCCGCCGTCGCCAGCACCAGTCGCGCAGGTCGCAGGCGTTGTTCGTCACTTCGTCTTCGTCGGTTCGTCACTTCGTCTTCGTCGGTTCGTCTTCATTCCACAATTTACAAGTAAGTTTTTTTTTGTTTTTTTTCTGATTTAATTATTATTTAAATCCTAGTAGTAAGATAAGATTTGAGTGACTTATGATTTTTAATTTTTTATGGGTTTAACTTCTGATTTGTTGTGATTTAATTTTTGATGGACATTATGCACTAACTTTGTCTTGATTTATTTCTCATGGACATTATGCAGGCATTTTGAAG